>JAODAL010057533.1:0-22622 GCA_025379985.1 Phyllomedusa bahiana
ATGGATTGGAGCTTATGATTTTTGTGATTTTCTTATTTGCGAGTAGTTGCGAACAGTAAAAATTCTAATTCTATTAGAACCCGACTTTTGTGAGTTGGGTTCGGGGGTTCTTTTCAAACTCGAACTTTGAACCCCTTAAAGTCAAGGGAAAAAAGTTCTGGTTAATTTTTAGACCTATAAGGTGAGGAAACTGTAATTCCCATCCATAACATAAACGGGAGACGTGGAAACAACTTAGAAAAAATTTACTCTAGAGTGACAAAAAAAAATTCACGGGCTAAAATACTTCATTCCTTTTCAATGGCTAACGAAAAAAAAGAAACGGATTGCAAAGGGGCGTAGCTATGGAGGGCAGCAGTCAGCTACACGGGGCCCGCACCCCGGGGGGGCTAAAAAGCCCCTTTGACACATGGAAGTTTTTGGAACGGTGCTTATCAATTACTAAAAACCCAAAACTGAAAATAACAGAACTTTTGGCCCCCGATTATGATTTACAAATCCAAGCCCCTTTAAAAATATATCCATGTATATAAAGGTTAGGCGTTATTTTGGCCGCAAATGTCTCCAAAAACAGCTTCGGGTGGGGGAAAATGCACCAGAAATACAAACCCCAACTATTGCTGTCAAGGAGAGAAAATCTACTAACAAGAGCAGTACAGTACAGAGAGTGACCTGAAAAGGGGTTTCCAAGGCAAACAGGAAATAAATAACATGGTCATGGATTTTCACCGTGGAGCCCTACACCCGGGATACTTTTTTGACACTTCTCTGTCTCTGCACTGTTGGAGGCTGCCAAAAATGCAGGGGGGCATTGGAAGGCGCCAAAGGGGCAGAAAGGGTTGTTTGGGAGGGGCCCCAAAATGCAGGAAGGTGATTGGGGGGGCCCAAACAGTGCAAAAGGTGATTAGAGGGCCCCCAAAGGGTGCAGAAAGGTTGAGGCGCCAAAAAGTGCGAAAGGTTTTTGGGAAAGGACCCAAAAACGCAAAAGGTGATTGGATGGCGGCAAAAGTGCAAAAAGGTTTATTGGGATGGACCAAAGGGGCAGAAAGTGTTTGGGAAAGGAGCCAAAAATGCGGGAAGGTGATTGGATGGACCCAAAAGGGTGCGGAAGGATTTTGGATGGAGCCAACATGCAGAAAGGTTTTTGGATGCGGCCAAAAGCAAAAAGGTGATTGGAGGGGGGCCAAAAAGGCAAAAAGGGGATTGGGGATGGCGCCAAAAGTGCAAAAAGGGGTATTAGGCCAAAAGTGCAGGAAGGTGTTTTGATGGACCAAAACCAAAAGAAAGGTGTTTGGGTTTGGCGCAAAAGTCAGAAAGGGGTTTAAAATAGGGCCAAAAAAGTGCAGAAAGGTGAATAGGGGTGCCAAAAATGCAGGGGGGTGTTTGGGATGGACCAAAATGCGGGAAGGAAATTTGGAGGAGCCAAAATGCAGGAAGGTGATTGAAGGGGGCAAAAGTGCAGAAAGGTGTTTGGGGAGGGTCCCAAAAATTTCAGGAAGGGTTTTGGAGGGACCAAAAGTCAGGAAGGTGATTGGAGGAGCCAAAGGGCGGGGAAGGGATTGGATGGCCAACGTGAAAAGGTGAAGGATGGCGCCAAAAATACAGAAAGGTATTGGAGGGGCCAAAATTTTCAAAAGGTATTATGGCCCAAAAGTGCAAAAAGGTGTTTGGAGGGAGCCAAAAGTGGGGGAAGTAAATTGGATAGCCAAAAGCGCAGAAAGGGGTTTGGATGCGGCAAAAGTGAAAAAAGGTGAGGGTAGAAACCAAAAGGCAAAAGGGAAGGGATGGGCCAAAAGGCAGGAAGGTTTTGGAGGAGCCAAAAGTGCAGGAAGGTAAATTGATGAGCCAAAAGTAAAGGGGGGTAAATTGGATGGCGGCAAAAGTGCAAAAAGGGGTTTTGGATGGTGCCAAAAGTTCAGGAATGTTTGGAGGAACCAAAAGGCAGGAAGGTATTGGGATGGTGCCAAAATGCGGGGAAGGGGGATGGAGGCGGAAAAAAGGGCAAAAGCCGGGGAAACGAAACTGAAAATGGCGCGCCAACTAGGACTAGAATTTCACTCGAAAAAACTGTAAATTTTTCGGTTCGAGTTTTAAAAATTAAGAAGTTCTACTAAACTTAACGTTTCAGAACATTTGGGGCAAAACAAAATTGCGGTTGTAACACTTGGGCCCCCCAAGGGTTTTTCAAGAATGGGCGTCTGAGGCCAAAATTTAAAAGACGCTGTTACTTTAAACACTGAATTTCCCAGCGAGTAACCTTTCCCCAACAATTTATTTACAAATATTCTACGGACGCAAAAAGTACTAATCCCCAAACCCGTTTCGGACCTGACAAGGGTCCTTGTCACAGCATCTTTCTCTATAAAAAACCAAAAACTTTTTAACATTTTTAAAAACCAATCACAAATTCACATTGCAAAGGGCGTTAAAAAAAAACTTAACCCCCTTACAGGGGAAACCCAAGCATATTGACACAAACGGCATATATTGAAAAAGGACATTGCCCCCAGTTTTACCCAAAACCCCATCACGGAAAAAAATCATTGAAAAACATATTCCCCATTTTCTTAAAAATGTTAATGCCCCTTTATTACTGATACACATCACGGGTTTTTCCGATCACACGAAAATATATCCCAAAAAAACCTTTTTCCTGGAAAACATTTGCATTTAAAATGGGAAACATTTGCATTAAACCTACTTGTTTTGGACTAAAAGGGTAAAATGTCATTGCGCCTATTTATACCTTTGGGATGACTGTTCCTGTTTGATTGCTTTTTATTTGTAGGAGCTTGACTGCAGCCATTCCGAGCGCCATTCCTATCCACGTTGAGAGACCGGGGCCTTTCATGAATTAATGGGGAAAATTGCACTACAGAAGGGAAAGCGGCATTTTTAATGGGTAATCCAAAAAGACTTTATTGTTTGTTGCCGGTTGCTTTCGCACCTGAAATCTTTGTAACCTAGGGGGAAATGACCTTAAAAAGGGGTTGTCCTCCTACGGGATGCGCTTTTTATTTAAAATCTTGCAAAAACAAGTCACTTTGCAATAGGGTTCCATTAACAGTTCCTACCAATTCCAAAATTTCCCCCTTTGTATGGGCGCATCAGCCCTCAGGTCGCAAACAAAAACCCGTTAAATCTCTCCTAAAGGCTGCCAGCTGGTCGCTATGCTACAGACCTTTTCAATCTCTCCTAAAGGGTTTTGCCACACGGTTTTGCTATAGCAAAGACCTTTTTGGTCCCCCGATGGGCTGCCCCACGGGTCCTAAGCTACAGACCTTTTTTGGTCCCCCCCGATAGGTGCTAGCACTGGCCGCATAGCTACAAAACCTGTTCAATCTCCCAAAGGGCTGCCAGCACTGGCGTATAGCTACAGCCCTGTTTGATCCTTCTAAGGCGCCAGCACTGGTCGCTATAGCTACAGACCTGTTGGCCTCCTGATGGGCTCCCCAGCCTGGCCGTAAGCTACAAAACCTGTTTAAAATCTCCCTGATAGTTCCAGCATGGTTGCAATGCTACAGACCGGCTTCTAATACACCCAAGTGGAAACCAGTAAACGCCCCTAATTCAAAAATGAAACCAAAAAAACAGATTGGGGCAGGGGATCAAGTAGTGAACAACCCCCAAAGGGGATTATGGACCCCGAATCCACGCTGTGCACAAAACTGCATGGTAATGTGGTGAAGTTTGACCGTTACGGAAGATGTAACTATAAGTTTTTTGGGCCCCAATAAAATATCTGCAGTTGGGCCCCGTCTTGTCATGTGGCAATATAAAACTGGTAACTTTAAAACCCCTGCATCTATATTAAACCAACTCACTAGGAGTTTTTTTTCAGCAAAAAAAAGGATAAATATAATTTTGAACATAATGACAAATAATTTTTCAACATTTAATTTTTTAGCTAAATGTTAAAATAAAAAAAATACATAATAATAATAATAATAATAATATACATAATAATGTTAATAATATACATAATAATAATAATAAGGATAATAATAAATAATAATAATAAAAAGGATTCTCGAACAGCCAGAAACCCAGATTCTATCTATATGCCTTCAATACATTTCCTCCATTTTGACAGAATTCGGGTGCAATTGCTATCGTAAATCTGCCTGACTATGAGTTATGTTGTGCACTTTTCACCAGGAGCATTACCCATGAGGATTCCAACCATGAACCTCCAAGAAGAGAATCAACTCTTTCTCAGTAACAAACAGGCAATGAACAGAGCTCCTTTGGATTGCCTCCATCAGGAAGTTCAGAAGATGGTGCCCAAACCAGTTTTGTATGTTTTCTTTCATTAAGGGGTTCACTTATTTACAGTACAACTATTGAGAATAAATCCTGCTGATGTTCATACAGTTCCTCGCTTGGTGTTGGTTCCCCTGGAGGATTTTCCTGCCCAATCCGTCCTGGATTCTCCTTTAAGACGTTCTCGTTTGGCTCTAGTCCTTGAAGTCCGTTTCCTAATGCAGTGGAATGGCAGACGCTTATGGAGGACGTGCAAGACAGGTTTCTCCATTCTCAACAGAAATGTAATCTGGGCTTTTTCTCAGGACGTGAGCAGCACAGTGAGGGATTTCACACAACGCTTGCTCTGCATCACAAAGAAAACACAAACTCACATATCTTATAGATCAATTAGAAAAACATGGATAGAAGATAACAAACACAATGAAGGTGTCACATAGCATCGGAGTGGAAGTGTACCAGGTCCAGCGTGCCCTCCAGGACTGTGGCATGGTCCCACCGTCCACTCCCTGGCATAACAGTCCTGAAGCGAGGGCACTGGGGGAAAGGAAATTTGGGCATTATTGGTTTACTAACTCTGCCAAAAGGATACTGTATAGAAGTGTGGCACTGCCTGACATGGTAGCATGTGGGCATCCCATCAAAGTATGGCACCTGGACAATGTAGAATGACTGTATCTTAAAGGGAATGTGTCATCAAATATGACTTAGTATTTAACTCATATTTTTATGTTCAACACATTTTTTAAGAATTCTTGTTTAAATTTTTATTTAATTTTCTATATCACTTTAAATATTTTTTAATAATTCTTAAGTCCTGCAGTTTTCACTTTGGTCACTAGGCCTAATAATAGTCTGACACTTCCTTTTCTGTAGAGAAAGATTCTCAGTTGTCTGCTCATTATCAGCACAAAGAGGGTCAAACTGAAAGGAGACACCAGTATGAATAGATAACACCGGATCCACCAGTCACAAGAGGAGATAGTCACAGTTCACCCTTTCACCTCCCTGCACAGTGACTTCTTCCTAGGTCACGAGCATGAACTAGAAAACCTCTCCTTATTGAAGTGAATGGGGACTGAGTCAGTCTTAAAGTCTCCTATGTGCATGAAGCTACTGTAAAGCGACTCTGCGACGCTGTTAAAGCAGTGCAAACAAGGCCTAGTGGCCAAAGTGAAGACTGCAAGACTTAAGAAATATTAAAAAATATTGAAAGTGATATTAAAAATGTAAAAAAAAAAAAATCCTAAAAAATGTGTTTAACATAAAAACGGGACTTAATGACTCATTTTTTGATGACACATTCCCTTTAACAATCAATCACATCTACTGGGCACTGTGTGTACTAGACCGGCACACAGGGGCAGTGTCAGACTGGGGTTCCTAGGGTTCACAGGTGGAGTTGATTCTAGGGCCCACAAGTTGAGCCATTTCTGGTTCCACCGGTGGAGTTTATTTTAGGGTCCACCCTACATCTACTGTAAATGACTGTTCCTGCCTCCTCTACTTTGCCTCTTGCTTTTCTGCCTCTTCTGAGGATGTACATGCAGTTACAAACCAACTCCACGTTCACCATGCTCAGGAGCCCACCGGGGCTTTCCCCTATTCCCCTGTGGGCCAGTCCAAGCCTGCTCAGGGGGCATTGTATGACCCTTCTTGGGTGCTATGTGCATTATTTATCTGGGCAATGAATGATACTGCTTGAGGTCTGCCTGTTGCTTTATATAAAGTACATTGATACTCTATTACATACTGTGTATTATGTATGTGTGAAAATACCGCAGGTCTCTAGATGGTGACTATTGCAGATGATGGGTGAAGGAGTAGACGTGAGGTGGTAGAGTGGTGCAGAGTCTCAGGCCCGACTCGCTACTTCTTAGCCTTCCTGGCGGGAAACTTCTTCCAGATCGTCACCTGGCCGTGCCCCTCTTCTCCACTGCCACATGACTCTGCCATCTTGGAACATCAGCCACTGGCCCTCTCACACGCTAGCCGCTCTGTATATACATACTATCCTGGCTTTGTATGCAATAAATTGGTCTATATTACACACTCTGGGCACTGTATGGAGGATGATGTATGCACTATTCATCTTGGCAATGTATAGTGCAACTTGAGCACTGTATGCACCATCCTGGCTTGCTGTATATTAAATTGTTGCTGTATTACACACTATGGGCACTGTATGCAGGATAATGTGTGCACTATGTATCTGGGCTATGTATGGTACATCCTGTGCAATGTATGTACTATCTTGGCTTGGTTTGTAGTGTATGGTAATAATCAGACACTATTTGCACCATCCTGGCTTTACATGTAGTATATTGGTCTGTATTACACACTCTTAGCACTGTGTGCAGGATAATGTGTGCACCATTTATCTGCAGGGGCCACATGTCTAGAGCAGCTGCACTGCCTGAAACATGTACTGCAGCACAAAGCTGCCCCCTCCCTCTCATAGAAACCTGGGAAGGATACAACCAGCCCAAAGATGCGGCAAAGCCAAAATGCATCGTCAGTCTGGGAACCTCGGCTTTTGTTTCATTGTTTCAAAACAATTTTACTTTTTGTAACAGATTCCATAAAAAGTTGCAATCCTCTCGAAACCTTATAGGTAATTGCAGGCGGAGCAAAGCTTGTTGTATGGACGTCATTAAAGGGGTGGTCTCACTACAGGCATTTTTATGTTAAAGATCTTGCAAGAACAAGTCACTTTGTAATATATGTCCATTAACATTTTCCCTACCTAATTCCTAGATATCCCCTCTTGTATGGGCTGCATCAGCTCCTCAGGTCAATATAGCTACAGACCTGTTTGATCTATCCTGATAGGCTGCCAGCACTGGTTGCTATAGCTACAGACCTGTTTGATCTCTCCTGATAGGCTGCCAGCACTGGTTGCTATAGCAACAGACCTTTTGATCTCTCCTGATAGGCTGCCAGCGCTGGTTTCTATAGCTACAGACCTGTTTGATCTCTCCTGATAGGCTGCCAGCGCTGGTCATTTTAGCTACAGACCTGGTGTCCTCAGCAGCTCATCACTGCAGGCCAGTAGATGCCAGTAAACACGCCCCCTGAATTAAAAAAAGAAGCCGAGAAAACAGGACTGAGGTAAGAGGAGTCGATGTAGTGAGACAACCCCTTTAATGGCAACAAGTACTGGAGTTCATTGTTCTGTTTTGTGAACCCCCCCCAAGAAAATTAAAAAAATTGTCAAAAGCAAATTGTTGATCACAGGTCGTGTAATGTGCAATGTCTGGGTGAAGTCTGTGTCCATAACAGGAAGCTGAGAACCCACCGCGTATGTTCAGGTGACAGAAGGGCGACCGTGTTGTGTCAAATTGGACCTGAATCTCAATGGTTCAATTCGGGAAGGCTTGAATCGAATTCTGGGAAACATTGCAAAATAATCGACCCGAGCTCAAACCCGAACCTGAGTGAAGTCTTAGGGGGTTTTCTGCTGACTTTTAGGATTTAAAGGGGTTGTCTCACTACATTGATTCCTCTCACCTCAGTCCTGTTTTCTTGGTTTCATTTTGAATTCAGGGGCATAGACTGCAGTAGAAGCCAGGTCTGTAGCTATAGCAACCAGCGCTGCCAGTCTATCAGGAGAGATCAAACAGGTCTGTAGCTATAGCAACCAGTGCTGGCAGCCTATCAGGAGAGACTGAACAGGTCTGTAGCTATAGCAACCAGTGCTGGCAGCCTATCAGGAGAGATCAAACAGGTCTGTAGCTATAGCAACCAGTGCTGGCAGCCTATCAGGAGAGATCGAACAGGTCTGTAGCTATAGCAACCAGTGCTTGCAGCCTATCAGGAGCGATTTCACAGGTCTGTAGCTATAGCAACCAGTGCTGGCAGCCTATCAGGAGAGACCAAACAGGTCTGTATCTATAGCTACCAGCGCTGGCAGCCTATCAGGAGAGATTGAACAGGTCTGTATCTATAGCAACCAGTGCTGGCAGCCTATCAGGAGAGATTGAACAGGTCTGTAGCTATAGCGACCTGAGGAGCTGATGCAGCCCATACAAGAGGGGATATCTAGGAATAGGTAGGACACTGTTAATGGACACATATTGCAAAGTGACTTGTTTTTGCAAGATCTTTAACATAAAAAGCAGCGATCCCTGTAGCGAGACAACCCCTTTAACTTACATTTTCCCGGCTCTCCCAGCCCCCCATCACTCTCATTGCGGCCTCACCGCCACTCCGACGCCACCTCACCCCTCTCTGGTTGATGTCAGGCTGCAGCAGAAATGATGAGGCGTAACTAGAATTCATACGGCCCCATAGCAAAATGAGATGGGCCCAGCCACCTAATGACAATAAACTAAAACAGCAACATAAGTAGCAACAATTCATGGTATAAATAATCCCGCCACATATCAGGGAACCTACATAATAGCGCTGGAGAGCAGAAAGACACCAACTACTTGTTCCCTAGAAAATGCAGCAATCTTCTTGAACCAGTTTCAATCTGAACAGAGCCCTATTGGAGCAACACTACAGACCGACTTTTGGGCTTAGGATACAAAATAGCAAATTTGCTACACTGTGTAATGTCTAGTATTTAGGGTCTACAGGGGGGCGGCAAGAGGATTTTCTATTTTTGGTGTACTTTAAAGGGACAGTCCTACCACATGGCTTTAAACATGGAGGCAAATGTAAGTAAAGACTATTACCAAATACATTGCTGTTCTGATTTTGCTTCCTTTCAGCGTAAGAGCAGTTCTTATCTCATGCTTGTGTACACAAACTTACCTAGGTTAACAACCACCTCTAGCAGTGGTCAAGAAGGTGATATTAGTTCTTGCTGTGTCTTATCAGCAGCACAGCAGCTTGTTTATGTTTCTTACTGACAAGGTTTAATCCTTTAGTGCTCTGCATCCTTCTGCCCTGCTGTTTATAGACTCCTCCATTGCCAATATTTTTGAACTAGCAAGAGCAGAGCTAAAATGTCAATTAATGCTGTTTAACCGCCCACAGTCTGAACAGAAACTGGGAGCCTGAAGTTGTAGAACCACCCACAGCCTGAATTGGAAGTGGGAGCTTGAAGTGGTAGAAAATCCCACAGCCTGAATAGGAAGGGGGCAGTATGAAGTGTAGAACCTCTACACCTGAAAAAAAGGGGGAGCCTAAGCTGTTGAACTCCCCACAGCCGAACAGGAAGGGGAACCCTGAAGCAATGGAACCACCCACAGCCTGAACATAAAATGGGAGCCGATGCTGTAGAACTGTCCACAGCCTGAACATGAAGTGGTAGAAAAGCTCAAAGTCTGGACAGAAAGGGCACCGAAGTGAAAACCACCCACAGCCTGAACAAGGGGGGAGCTTGAAGTTTTAAAACGCCATGGCCTGAAAAAAAAGTGGGACCCTGAAGCGTAAACCACCCCCAGCATGAGCAGGAAGTGAGAGCCGAAGCTTGAACTCCCCCACCATGAAAAAGAAATGGAACCCTGAAGCGTAAACCGCCCACGCCAAACGGGAAAAGGGGAAAACCAAAGCGTAGAATCTTCCTGAACAGGAAGAAGGTGCCTGAAGCTGTAAGGCACCCAAAATTTGAACGGGAAAGTTAGGGGGCGAAGCTGTAGAACCGCCCCAAACCTAAACAAAAAGTGTAGCCTAAAACCTGGCTGTGCAAGCAGGGTCGTGAAAAAACATGGGAGAACCCCTTTAAATCCCATGCCATGCGCTGACCCTTCCTCCACAAAGCATAATACAGCAGTATTTGTAGGGGAGCTGTACAAATTCTTTAGCCTTCAGCAAAGCCTTCTGCAGGTTCTGACATTTTTCTAATTTTATTTTTTTATTTATTTTTTGTTAAATTCGATCTGAATATTTTGAATTTCTCTTTTTTTTTTGAACCTAAATTTCCGGGCCAAAAACCCTCCCGACCTCGCACACGTTCCCTGAGAGGTTCGAAGAAGGCAGAGCGGCGCTTTATCAGCTTCGAGAGGATTTCTTAACTGGGAGAAAACATTATAGGAAAAAGCTTCTTGTTCCACGACTTTCATTTCAGAGGAACCTGTGTTCTTGTAACCAGGACGCTGTAAACTTCATACGCCGCCGCCGCTCCTCGGATTTGTTTCTCTTTGTTCGGGTGCAGTCGGCGACAAAGCCCTTCTCTGTCTGCGGTAATAGCTTCTCCTCGCAGGCGACTTTCAGCGAAGGTTCTCGCACCCGGAAAGTTGTAATTTTATATTTTGAAAAAAATAAAGAAAAACCACCATCAATGGTCGAGTAACTTTTTTGCATCACACAGGGGCGAGCGAGGGGCCCGAGCCCAGATATAAAAACACCATCAATGAGTCCGAGTAACATTTGCATCACACAGGGGCGAGCGAGGGGCCGAGCCCAGATATAAAAACACCATCAATGAGTCCGAGTAACATTTGCATCACACAGGGGCGAGCGAGGCCGGCCCGGTAAAAAAACCCCATCAAGAGTCCGAGAAATTTGCATCCACGGGGGGCGAGCGAGGGGGGAGCCCCAGGTATAAAAAACCATCAATGAGTCTGAGTAACTTTGCATACACAGGGCGAGGGGGGCCCGACCCAGAAAAAAAAACCCCCTAAATGAGTCCGAGTAACATTGACCCACGGGGGCGAGCGAGGGGCCCGAGCCCAGATATAAAAACACCATCAATGAGTCTGAGTAACATTGTATCCACAGGGGCAGCGGGGGGCCGACCCCCGATCCCCTATTTTAACAGCCCTTTCCGTCCTTGCCGCGTTCCAGCTCCAACCTTTTTTCCCCCCCCCTCCCCCCGACACGGGGGGAGGGGGCGAGTGCTTGCCCGTCATACCACCCCGCCGCTTCTAGATATTTTTCCCCTTAGTTAACTGATAGCAACAGGCTTAAAGGGGTCATCTACTACAGGGATTGCTGTTTTTTTATGTTAAAGATTTTGCAAAAACAATCATTTGCAATATGTGTCCAATTTAACAGTGTCCGACCTATTCCTAGATATCCCCTCTTTTATGGGGTGACAGTCCTCGGTCACTATGCCAGCCCCTTAATCTCTCCCGATAGGGTGCCGCACTGGGTTTTATAGCACAGACCCGTGTAACTTCCGATAGGGCCAGCATGTTGATCTATAAAATGTTTTTAACCTTTCCCGAAGGCTGCCACACGGTTGCTATAGCCAGCCTGTGTGATCTCTCCCGATAGGCTGCCAGCACTGGTTACTATGCTACAGCCTGTTTGATCTCTCCGAAGGGTGCCACACTGGTTGCAAGCTACAGACCTTTTGATCTATCCGATAGGCTCCGCACTGGGGGCTATAGCTACAGGACCCCGGGATTTTACTACAGCCTAGTAGAATCCAGTAAACACGCTCCTGAATTCAAAATGAAATCAAGAAAACAGGACAAACCAATGTAGTGAGACAACCCCTTTAACCCTTTACTGACCACACATACCCCCATAGAAAAGCCTTATCCTCTCCACAAAACTCAATCCCATAGAAGACGCCTCTGCATGGCTGCCCCCCTATCTGAAGAACTCCTGCTGTAACAGCTGGAACCAGAGGCACTTCTGATCCTGGGTCTTTAAATCAAGCATTAGCATCAGATAATAAAAGGGGGCTTCGGCCTTCAATTCGGTCATCAAGTCTATATTTACCTTTGCCTAAATGTTTAAAGCAAATCAATAAGATAAGAATGCAGGGTGTGTGTGTGTGGGGGAGGGGGGGGGTCCGATATAGAAAATTACCTACAGATTGCATAGGAAGTGGGAGCCTGAAGCTGTAGAACTACCCACAGCCTGAACAGGAAGTGGGAGCCTGAAACTGTAGAACAGCCCACAGCCTGAACAGGAAGTGGGAGCCTGAAGCTGTAGAACTGCCCATAACCTGAACAGGAAGTGGGAGCCTGAAGCTGTAGAACTGCCCATAACCTGAACAGGAAGTGGGAGCCTGAAGCTGTAGAACCGCCCACAGCCTGAACAGGAAGTGGGAGCCTGAAGCTGTAGAACTGCCCATAACCTGAACAGGAAGTGGGAGCCTGAAGCTGTAGAACTGCCCACAGCCTGAACAGGAAGTGGGAGCCTGAAGCTGTAGAACTGCCCACAGCCTGAACAGGAAGTGGGAGCCTGAAGCTGTAGAACTGCCCACAGCCTGAACAGGAAGTGGGAGCCTAAAGCTGTAGAACTGCCCACAGCCTGAACAGGAAGTGGGAGCCTAAAGCTGTAGAACCGCCCACAGCCTGAACAGGAAGTGGGAGCCTGAAGCTGTAGAACTGCCCACAGCTTGAACAGGAAGGAGCCTGAAGCTATAGAACCATCCACAGCCTGAACAGTAAGTGGGAGCCTGAAGCTGAAGAACCACCCACAGCCTGAACAGGAAATGTGAGCCTGGAGCTGTGGAATTGTCCTCCAGAACAGCAAGTGGGAGCCTGAAACTGACTGTGAAGACCAGGCTTTTTGAAAAGTATGGTGAGTACACCCCTTTACGCCCCACACAGTCCTCCACCACGTCCTTTACAAGGCATAATATACAATGCACCTGCACAGGTGTCAGTGCTGCCCCAGGTGGGTGCTCCACTCTCAGAAGAACTCTTGCTCTAACAGCCGGGGTTGGAGTAACTTCCATAAAAGGGATCCTGCCTTCAATTTGGTCAATGACCTTTGCCTACATGTATAAAGCTACTGTACAAAATAAAGGGGTTGCCCAGTTCTTTATACGTTTCCTTTTTTAGGTTCTGTCCCCTGTGGTCCACACTGCACTCATGGACTTCATTGATCTGTTATATTTGTGTATTTGTTACATTTATTATTATATTTATATTCATAGCATCATTCCGTACTGCAGCATATACTGAAGAAGCGCCGGCTGGCCCGCTGGCTACTGTGCGTACACGTTAGTCAGGAAGCCGTTGCTTCTCTAGCATAGCCGGTCACCAGCCTCTCCAATCACAGTGTCACACTACTTTGTATAATGTGACGTTTTCTCTGGGGAGGGTTCCTGGTGGCTACAGTATAGAAGCCACGGCCGGCCTGCTGACTAGTGCGCATGCGTGCTAGTAAGGAGGATGCCACTTTAATCTTATAGCCACCCATCACCCTCCCTGAATGCAGTTTCACATTCGAGAAGGGCTGCTGGTGGCTACAGTACAGAAGCGACAGCTAGCCGGCTTACTAGTGCGCATGCGCGGTAATCAGGAGGCCATCACTTCTATAGTGTAGCAACCAGCAGCTGTCCCCAAATGCAATGTAATACTTTGACAGTGTGACCTTCTATTTGAGAAGAGCTGTGGGTGTCTACAATATAGAGCAACAGCCAGCCTGCTTACTAGAACATACACTAAATACTACAGCATATTCTATAGAAGTGCCAGCTGGACTGCTGACTAGTCCGCATGCGCACTAGTCAGGAGGTCATTGCTTCTCTAGTGTTGTTCCCCACCACCCTCTCCGAATGCAGCGTCACACATTTATATAGCATGATGTTTTCTCTGGGAAGGGCTGCTGGCGGCTACAGAATAGAAGCAATGGCCAGCCTGCTGACTCGTGCGCATGCGCGGTAATCAGAAGGCTGACACTTCTCCAGTGTGGCCACCAGCAGAGCTCCCCAAATGCAGTGTCACACTACTTTGTATAGTATGTCATTCTGTTTGAGGAGGGCTGGCTGCGGCTACAGTATAGAAGCGACGGACGGCCTGCTTTCTAACACGCATGCGCGGTAATAAGAAGGCTGTCGCTTCTCTAAATGTATTTGACAGCAGCTCTCCTCAAACTCAGAGTCACACTACATTGTATAGTGTGACCAGGGCTGTTCCTAAGGGCGGGCACGGCGGGCGGTCGCCCGGGGCGCCGAGGCTCCGCTCAACCGAGGGGGGCGCCGCGGCCGCCCTGCCCGCCCGGAGGAGCGCCCCTGACTCTGCGCGACTGTTTTATAACAGTCGCGCAGAGCCAGCAGCTGCCGGTCCAAGGAGGAGGCGGGACAGATCGTTCCCGTCCTGACTCCTCCCCTGTATCAGCATCACAGGGGGCGCATGGCTTTCACCGCGCCCCCCTGCGACGCTGGGTCTACCCGGCTGGCAGCTCTGCCGCCAAGGAGATCCCTGGGAGCTGCGTGCAGTGTAAGCGGCGTGATGACGTCACACTGCTTACACCGCTCAGCAGCTCCGGACCAGGACGCGGACCGAGGTGAGTACTCTTTTGTTATTTAGAATTACTTACAGGGGCATCACTGGCTACCATGGGGGCATCCTGGCTACAATGGGGGCATCACTGGCTACAATGGGGGCACACTGGCTACAAGGGGGCATCACTGGCTACAATGGGGGCATCACTGGCTACAATGGAGGCATCACTGGCTACAAGGGAGGCAACACTGGCTACAAGGGGGGCAGACTGTATACAAGTGGAGCACACTGGCTACAAGGGGGGCACACTGGTGCAATTTGGGGCATCCGGCTACAAGGGGGGGCACACTGGCTAAAAAGGGGCGCACGGGCTACAAGGGGGGCATCCCTGGCTACAATGGGGCACACTGGCTACAATGGGGGCACCCTTGCTACAAGGGGGAACACTGGCTACAAGGGGCGCATCCTGGCTACAATGGTGGCAACACTGGCTACAATGGTGGCATCACTGGCTACAAGGGTGGCATCTATGGCTAGAAGGGTGGCATCTCTGGCTAGAGGGGGCCATCACTGGCTAGAAGGGGGGAAATCTCTGCTACTTTGGGGCATTACTGGCTAGAAGGGGGGCATCACTGGCTACAGGGGCATCTACTGATAGCAGGGGGCATCTACTGATAACAGGGGGTCATGAACTGACTACAGGAGGGGCATCAACTTGCTACAGGGGGCATCAACTGGTTACAGGGGGCATCAAGTAGCTACAGGGGGCTACTACCTGGCTATAGGGGGCTACTACATGGCTACAGGGGCTATTACATGGCTCCCATATGGGGTGCTAAGAGGGGGAGTTTGTATAGAGATGGGAATTGGTTGGAAAGTGCTGATAAAGTGAGGATTTCTTAAGATTTTTTGTTTTGTAAATTTTACAGTGAAGAGTCGGGATAGTCATCATGGCGTCGGGGGACGATGGAGGAAAAAGAAAAGAAGAAGAAAAAGAAGAAGAAGAAGAAAAGAGAACAACTCTTCAGAGACGTCTCCTGTGAGTCACTAATATAAACTTTACTGTAACCTTTAAAATATGTGTGCAGAGCCTGTGTTCAGGGGTATCCACCACGTATGCGGGTAATATTGTTGAAGTATAATGGTTTGTTTCAGTAAGGGTCAGTTTGTATTATTTAGCCCACAAATTACGGGGTGATATGTGGTCACGGTTTGCTGTATTTGGTCACTATTTGGTGATATGGGGTCATGGTGTGGTAGTATTATTCGGTCACTGTGTGCTGGTGATATGTGGCCCTTAGTGGTCTTGGGAAATTCTGGTTGGTGTAGCAGTTTTTATTTGGTAACTGTATGACTATTATCCTAGTAATTTTAATGCAGCACATTGTGGTAAAAGCTTCTGTATTTTTTTGGCTTTGGTGGATGGTGATGCACTGTGTTTCATTATGGCACATTATGTTACATCGGGGGGGGGCGAAATTTCTTCACCTTGCCCTGAGTGAAATTTAGCCTAGGAACGGCCCTGAGTGTGACCTTCTGTTTGAGGACCACTGTGGGCAGCTACAGTATAAAGGTGCCAGACAGCCTGACTAGCGCGCATGCGCAGTAGATGATTACCTGATGGGCATGTGTGTTAGTCAGCAGGCTGGCTGGCGCTTCTTTACTGTAGTTGCCCACAGCCTTCCTTGAATGAAACGTCACACTATGCAAAGTAGTGTGACACCGCATTCGGTAAGAGTGGTGGGTGACTACACTATAGAAGCTACAACCTTCTGATTAGTGCGCATGCGCCATAGTCAGCACGCCAGCCGGCGCTTCCATAGCACGTTATCACTTACGGACATACACATTGTAATAAAGATAAATGTAAAAAAAACACACAGTCACAAACATAACACACGAATAACGTCTATAAATACAGTGTAGACCACAGTGACCATAACTAATAAGAAAAGAGGACAACCCATTTAATTCTCCTTGTGGTGGCGCTGCAGGGGAATGGAACGCCAGGTTTACCCATTGATGACAGATAATTGCTGGAGGTCCCAGTTGGGGGACACTTTGTGATCAGACTATTGTCCAAGGGCTCTTGTAACAAGTAGGAATTGTCCGAAGCAGAGAAGCCCTTTAATCTCCAGATACCTCTCCTTATACAATGTCTGGTCAATAACCTGTCCCCTCCACACATCTACAGCCAGGAGTCTTCTTGCAACAAGTTTCTCACCCCTGGATTTGGGGGCCTCTGCCCTTCCTTTTTGATCCTCTCCTTTTCCCCCGGTTGGGGTGTGAACGTTGGTGGATGCCATTTTCAGGGCTCTCCAGAGTGCTCCATTGGGTTTAGGGCAAGGGGGTCTGGGTGGGCCGGTCAGAAGGGCACAGAGTTTCTGAACCCTACTTTTTTTATTTTAAACTGGTGCTTTTGGGGGCATTGTCTTTTTGGAAGAAGAACCCTGGCCCCCAAACTAGGGCCCGAGCTCTGGGAAATGTTTTTCATCCAGGGACTCTGTACTTGGCCCATCATTTTTCCTTTAAATACAACCATTTTTTTCCCTTTCCCTATCTCCCTAGCATGATGCTGCCCCCCGACCCTGTTGTCCCGCCCCCCCATACCCATGCGCCCCCACCATGTGCCCTGCCCTAGCCTGATGCGCCCCCCCATGGTCCCGCCCCCATAGCAATCTGCCCCCAACAAGTGTCCCTTCCCCCCATACATGATCTGCCCCCAAATGGTCCCTTCCCCCAAAACCCGAACGGCCCCCCCCCCATGTGTCCCCGCCCCCAAGCATGATGCGCCCCCACCATGTGTCCCTCCCCCATAGCAGACTGCCCCCCATTGTCCCCCTGCTGGATTTATTGAGCAGGGAGAGCAGGCCTGGTTTTCTCCACCGCTTTCAATTAACACCAAAAAAAATCCATTTCACCCTCAACAGAGAATCTTATTCCTCATAGTCTGGACCTCCATGTCAAACTGTCTGCCTTTCATATTCCTTGCACTGAGGAGGCTTCCCTCTGAGGCTTTCCTATGCTTGCACTGAGGAGAGGCTTTTGTCTGCGGGTTTCCTATGCTTGCACGAGGAAGCTTTCCTCTCGGGGTTTCCTATGTCTTGCACGAGAAGGCTTCTGTCTGCAGCTTTCCTATGTCTTCACTGAGAAGGGTTCTTCTGCGGCTTTCCTATGCCCTTTCACTGAGGGGAGGCTTCCGTCTGCGGCTTTCATAGTCTTTTCACTGAGGAGCTTCCGTCTGCGGCTTTCCTATTCTTCACTGAGGGAAAGGGTTTCCCCTGTGGCTTTCCCCATTCCCTTGCACAGGGGCTTTCCCTCTGCCTTTCCTGTCTTGCACTGAGGGAGGGGTTCCCCCTCAGTTTCCTATCCTTGCACGAGGAGAGGCTTTCCCTCTGCGGGTTCCTATGTCTTGCCTGAGGGGGAGGCTTCTGTCTCAGCTTTTTTTCCCCCATTCTTCACTGGGGAGGCTTCCGTCTGGCCTTCCTATGTCTTGCACTGGGGGGAGGGTTCGCTGCAGCTTTCCCATGTCGCATGGGAGGGGAAATCCGTCTGCGGCTTTTATTGTCTTTCACTGAGGAGAGGTTTTCTGTCTGCGACTTTTATGTGTCTTGCATTGAGGAACTTCCATCTGCGGGTTTCATTGTCTTGCACTAGGAAAGGGTTTTATTCTGCGGGTTTCCTGTTGTCTTGCACGAGGAGAGGCTTCCCTCCTGCGGGTTTCCTAGTCTTTCACTGAGGAGAGGCTTCTGTCTCAGCTTCCTATGTCTTGCACTGAGGAAGGCTTCCTCTTGGTTTCCTATCTCTTGCACGAGGGGGAAACTTCTGTCTGCGGCTTTCACGGTCTTTCCTGAGGAAGTTCCTCTGCGCTTTCCTATGTCTTCCTGAGGAGAGGCTTTTCCCTCGCGGCTTTTCCTTCTCTTGCACTGAGGAGAGGGTTTCCGTCTGCGGCCTTTCCTATCTCGCACTGAGAGAGGGTTTTGTCGCGGGGTTTCAGGTCTTGCACTGAGGGGAGGCTTCCGCTGCGGGTTTTCCTATCTCTTTCACTGAGAGCTTTTGTCTGCGGGTTTCACTTTTTCTTGCACTGAGGGGGAGGCTTTTTCTGCGGCTTTCCTATTCTTGCACTGAGGAAGGCTTCCGCTGCGCTTTCCTACTCTTGCACGAGGAGAGGCTTCCGTCGCGCTTTCCTATCTCTTGCACTGAGGAAAAGGCTTCCGTCTGGGCCTTCATGTTCTTTCACTGGGACGGCTTCCGCTCACTTTCATTGTCTCACTGAGGAAGGCTTCCACCCGCAGCTTTTTCCCATTCTTGCACTAGGAGAGGCTTCCTCTGCGCTTTCCCATTCTTCACTGAGGAGAGGCTTCCGTCTGCGGGTTTCCTTGTCTTGCACTGAGAGAGGCTTCTGTCTTTCGGGGTTTCCCCATATCTTCTCTGAGGGAAAGGCCCGTCTGTGGGTTTCCTATTTCTTGCACGAGGAGAGCTTCCCCTTGGCTTTCCTATTCTTTTCCAGGGGAGGCTTCCGTCTCGGGGTTTTTCCCATGTCTTTCACGAGGGAGAGGGTTCTGTCGTGGCTTCCTATGTCTGCACTGAGGAGAGGCTTCCGTCTCGGCTTTCCCCATTCTTCACTGAGAGGCTTCTGTTTTTGCGGGTTTTATTGCTTGCACTGGGGGGAGGCTTCCCTCTGCGGGTTTTCCTTGTCTTGCACGATGAGAGGCTTTCCGCGGGGCTTTCCTATGTCTTGCACTGGGAGAGACTTTCCCTCTGCGGGTTTCATATGTCTTGCACTGGAGAGGGTTCCCTCTGCGCTTTCATAGTCTTTTACTGAGGAGGCTTCCGTCTGCGGCTTTCATATGTCTTTCATGAGGAGGCTTTTTCCCCCTTTGGGGTTTCCATGTTTTTCACAGAAATGCTTCCGTCCCGCGGCTTTTTCCCATGTTTGCACGAGGGGGAGGCTTACGTCTCGGGTTTCCCATGTCTTGCAGTGAAGAAAGGGTTCCGCTGCGGTTTCCTAGTCTTGCACTGAAAGGGGAAGGCTTTCCCTCTGCGGCTTTTCCCATGTCTTCACGAGGAGAGGCTTCCGTCTGCGGCTTTCCTAGTCTTGCACTGAAGGGGAAGGGTTCCGCGCGGCTTTCCTTGCTTGCACTGAGGAGAGGCTTCCGCCTGGGCTTTCCTAGTCTTGCACTGAGGGGGGGCTTCCG
The DNA here is from genome assembly GCA_025379985.1 of Phyllomedusa bahiana. Classification (NCBI taxonomy): domain Eukaryota; kingdom Metazoa; phylum Chordata; class Amphibia; order Anura; family Hylidae; genus Phyllomedusa; species Phyllomedusa bahiana. The sequence continues at coordinate 19,547 of JAODAL010057533.1, forward strand.
TCTGCGGGTTTTTCCTAGTCTTTCACTGAGGAGAGGCTTCCGTCTGCGGGTTTCATTCTTGCACTGAGGAAGGCTTCCGTCGCGCTTTCCTATGCTTGCACTGAGGAGAGGGTTCCTTCTGCGGCTTTCCTATGTTTGACGAGGAGAGCTTCCGTCTGCGGCTTTCCCAGTCTTGCACTGAGGGGGGGCTTTTTGCCCCGCGGCTTTTCCCATTCTTGCAGAAGAGGCTTTTCCGTCGCGGCTTCCTATGCTTTCACTGAGGAGCGGCTTTCCGCTGCCTTTCCTTGTCGGGCACTATGGCTGCAAAGGCTACAGCTCACCCCTGCAGGGCCCCCCTTCACCATGTGAGCACTCCACCCTCGCCTTGGCTTCCCCACCCCAAGACCGGGGTCCTTTTGCACACCCCCGCACCTCCCCATAAGACCGGGTTTTTTCGCAGCAGCCTGCACCCCCCAAAAAAGACCGGGTCTCCTTCGCGCAGCCCACCTCCCATATAGACCGGCTCCTTCGCAGCAAAACCGCACCCCCATCAAAGCCGGGTTCCTTCTGCAGCACCGCACCTCCTCATAGACCGGGCTCCTTCTGCAGCAGCCGCACCTCCTCATAACCGGGCTCCTTCTGCACAGCCCGCCCTCCTCATATAGACCGGCTCCTTCGCAGCCCTGCACCTCCTCATATGACCGGGCTCCTTCTGCACACCGCACCCCTCATATAGACCGGGCTCCTTTTTCAGCAGCCTGCAAACCCCCTCAATAAACCGGCTTTCCCTTTTCAGCACCCCGCACCTCCCATAAGACCGGCCCCTTTTGCAGCAGCCTGCACCTCCCAATAGACTGGGCTCCTTCGCCACCTTTCACCTCCTCTAAACCAGGGTCCTTCGCAGCAGCCTGCCCTCCCATAAGACCGCTCCTTCTGCAGCCCTGCACCTCCTCATAGGGCCTCCCCTTTTGCAGCCCTCACCCCCCCATAGACCAGGTCCCTTCTCGCAGCCTGCCCTCCCCATATAGACCGGGCTCCCTTCTGCAGCGCCTGCACCTCCTCAATAAGACTAGGGTCCTTCTGCAGCAGCCTGCACCCAACATAGACCGGCCTCCCTTTTGCACACCTGCACCTCCTCTAGACCCGGCCCTTCTGCAAGCCCTGCACCCCCATAAAAACCGGCTCCTTCTGCAGCACCTGCACCTCCTCATATAGACGGGCTCCTTTTTCAGCAGCCGCACCTCCCATATAACCAGGCCCTTCTGCAGCACCTGCACCTCCCCATATAGCCCTCCTTCGGGAGCACCTGCACCTCCTCATATAGACTGGCTCCTTTTGCAGCAGCCGCACCTCCTCATAGACCGGGGCTCCTTTTGCAGCAGCCGCACCTCCCATATAGACTGGGCTCCTTCTGCACACCCGCACCTCCCCATAAGACCGGGGTCCTTCTGCAGCAGCCTGCCCTCATCATAACCCGGTCCTTCTGCAGCAGCCTGCACCTCCCATAACCGGGGGGTTTTTTTGCAGCAGCCTGCACCCCTCATAACCCCGGCTCCTTCTGCCACCTGCAAAACCTCCTCATAAACCGGCTCCTTCGCCAGCCTGCACCTCCCATAAAACCCGGGGTCCTTCGCAGCAGCCCCGCACCTCCTCATAGACCGGGCCTCCCTTTTGCAGCACCGCACCTCCTCATATAGACCGGGGTCCTTCTGCCCAGCCTCACCTCCTCATATAGACCGGGGCCTTCCGCGCAGCTGCACCCCCTCATATGACCGGTCCTTCTGGGACAGCCTTCACCTCCTCAAAAACCCGGGGTCCTTCTGCAGCCCGCCTGCACCTCCTCATAAACCGGCTCCTTCTGCAGAGCCTGCACCCCTCAGAAACCGGCTCCTTCTGCACACCCCACCTCCTCATAGACCCCGGGGTCCTTCTCACACCTGCCCTCCTCATGACCGGTCCTTTTCCGCACCTCAACCTCCTCATAACCGGGGTCCCCTTCACAGCAGCTGCACCTCCCATATAGCCGGCTCCTTTTGCAGCACCTGCCCCCCCTCATATAACCGGCTCCTTCTTTCACACTGCACCTCCCCCATATAGACCGGGGCTCCTTCGCAGCGCCTGCCCTCCTCATATAGACCGGGCTCCTTTTGCAGCGCCTCCCCTCCTCATATTGACCCGGCTCCTTCTGCAGCACCTGCACCTCCCATAGCCGGCTCCTTTTGCGCACCCCCTCCTCATAGACCGGGCCCTTCTGCACAGCGCACCTCCTCTTTCTCTGATGATTTTCGCGGTCTTCCTCCATCAACTGCAGCCTCTGGCATTAATACACTTTTTCAATAAAAAATAAAACAGATCGGATCAATCTTTCAGCATGAATTACGTCCTGGGCCTCGCCCGTCGATGAACAAACTGTGAGCCTAAGCTTTGGGGGGTTTGTGAGGAAGCCAAAGGAAAGGAGCGCGCTTCATTCCGGTCTTTAATTTTGTCAAAAAAAAATATAGGAAAATACAAACATTAGCCAGTGAGGGGGCCCCACCCAGAGTCTCTCTTCTCCCTAAAAATTTGATTTCTTCCTTTAAAAACCAAAAAAAAGGCAGCAGCTGGGCCCTATATCTCCGAAGAGGGGAAAAAAAACTGCCGAAAGACAGCACCAAACTGATAGGGCTGAAACCGGGACTTGTTTAAGAGAAACCTCTCGAAGCTTTCCCACACAATCATCGGGGTTTCTGAAAAAAATGATATACTTTATAAATATATTTTGAAAAGTATAAACGAGGTAGATACTCCGTATTTCCTCCAACTGCGCTCACTATTCTGCTGGGGCAGCACTGTGTATAAACATTACTTTTCCTGTACGATCCCCGATTACATCCTGATTAAACCCCCAAGCTGCCTCACTATTCTGCTGGTGCAACTTGTACAAATTACTTTTCCTTACTGATCCTGAGTTTACACCCTGATTTTCCTCCAGAGCTGTCTCACATTCGCTGGTGCATTTACTGACATACATTACTTTCCCTTACACCGAGTTACATCCGTATTTTCCTCCAGAGCTTCACTCCTATTCTGCTGTGCAGCACTGTACATACATTACCCG
>JAODAL010057534.1:0-22621 GCA_025379985.1 Phyllomedusa bahiana
GGTATTTACGGGTATAGAAGATCAATTTTTAGACCGGAAGGGAAGGGTTTTCTGTACATGAGGGAAAAAATTTTGCTAATCAACCTACACCCTTTTAAGTTTTATGCCCGATTTTGGGCAAGGGGCCCCTTTCTTCAAAATCAAACCCCTTTCTGTCCTCCCCCTTCCAAATCTTTAATTTTAAGTATGGGGGACTTTAATGCGGTGTCCAACATAAGTTTAGACAGATCACGCGATTCTGGTGAGTGGGAATCTGAATCAACTGCTCTCAGGGAGATGTTAGCCAAATTAGACATTTTTGATTATTGGAGAGCAACTAATCCCACAGCACGATCTTACACATTTTACTCAGTCTTTCTCCCTAAAGTCTGGTTTGGGGGCCTCCCCCTCGCTCATAAATTTTTTGTTGCCCATCTTTATCCTATTCAGTCTCAAAATCATGCCCCTGTAATGTTGACTTAGATTCCCCCAGACCCCCGGGTTGAGGTTCCCCAGCTACCTTCCCAATCAGATGATTTGGGGTTTTCTTAAGGTGCTTTTGGGACAATTTATGAGGGACAATACGCTCACTTGGATAAAGTGTATAACCAAACGCAATTCCCGTGGGTGGGGGGTTAGGGTGGCACCTGTCCACAACTGGTATTGTATATGTATTTTCAAAATTTTCTAATAAATTTTTATGTATTTATTTGGGGAGAAAAGGGTTATAACCCCAAAACACTACAACACTTGCCGCTGGAAAATTTAAAAAAAACTTGGTGATTTGGGGACAAGATACTGAGGCCTCTTAAACCCCCTTTTTGCAGACGGGGTAGAAACTTGCCCCCCGGATTTCTCTGGAAAACCCCAAAAATTTTCGAACCGGCCAGTCTCTCAAGGCAAAAAGCTCCCTATCGACAGGGGGAAAGGACCATCTCCATTGGGGAAAAAAACACAGGATCAAAAGCCCACCAGCGTCCCACACGGTGACAGACCAGGGTCTGAGGCAACCGTTCTCTCCACACACCACCCCTCCAAAACGGACAGCAACCCCTTCAAGGCCAACCCCTTTAAAAACCTATGCAATCGACGGTTCAAGTGCCTTTTAGTTTTCATAAAAGAGTTATTGTTATACTGCACCCCCCCCCTTGTCTCCCTATTTCTGGGCCCATGCACCAAAACCCCACAAAGGGCCATATTGCCGGACAGCATTTTTTGGGTTGGCCCCGGGGGAACTACAGGTCCATCCACCGCCCCCTTACACGCAGGTGAACCCCCCCTTTCCCCCCCCCTTAAACCTTTCAGTGGCCCCCCGAAAGGGGGCCGGAAGCCCAAAATAACCGTTCGTGGGAAGCTCTCGGCCCCCGTGACCGTGACGAGTTAAAAGCCATTTTGAGGACACACACCCCCCTTGCGCTCTCGTGTGTCCCCCCATTCCCAAACAAGCGCTATACAGGGAGGCCAAGCCACTAAAAACCTCTCCTAAACCCTCCCCACACCCCACTTCTCCTTCCCCCCCCGGGCTCGCTGCTTTGGGTTTTTAATGGCGCACGAACGGGGTTGGGTGAGCCTGTCACAAAGTCCCAAACACTCAGCTGTGAGACAGCCCCCCTCCAGTGTGTGCTAATCGCAAAAGGGGGGGAAACCCTGCATCCCATAGACTGGATTTTTAAATTTTTTGGGCCTGAAAGCCTCTTTAGGCTTTTCGCCAACTGGGGAACTTTGTTCCAGTCTGAAGGGAGTTAAACACCGTGAATTTTTGTGCTCACCTCTGCCATACTGACTCAAACCCAAAAGTAAATATCCCCCCTGTTGGAGCCCCCCAACCCCGGAAAAAGGGAACCCTCCCTTTGGGTCCGTTACTTAATCGCACCAGTGATTTTCTCACCGTCCTGTCAGCTGTTCAGTGATCGTGTTCTGTGTGTGGGGAAAGCCGTCATACGCCCAACTGTGTGCGCTATCTTAAAGAGCAGTACGTAAGCTGCAGAAGCAGGAAATGCGGCAATGTCAAGTTCTTCAAGTGACAGCGATCCCCTGACCCCGGGGCCACACCACTGCAGGCCCAAACCTCTCACTCTCCCTACTACTGGGTGCTCCCCTGGCTGCCCCGTCCCGCGGAGACCTAATAACCTTAGAGGCTTCGGGAAAACAAGTGGCCACATTCAGGTGTACCTTTATCCCAAGAACAGCAATAAAATTTTTGAGGGACAATTAGAGGGGGCCTGCTCTTAGAGAGATCAAGTCATTTCCCCTACTAAGGGGGACAGTAAAGGACTATTCCTAAATTACATCCGAGTTTAAGCGCGTTTTATTGTCGGAGTTACAGATGAGGTTCTTTGAGAGGCGACAGAAACCCGGAGAATCATGGAACTTGCTTTCTCTCCAAGAAACCATGGGACCTTATCCCAAGCAGAACCCCTTTGGGGAGGTATGCAGACCGAACCTTTTTTTGGAGCGTTTCATAAGGGGGCCCCACTTGAAAACACCCCGGGGCAACTGAGAATGTTTCAGAGCAGCAACCCCACTCTTTTTTCCCAAGAATCAGAAGGATGGCTGTTCGAGTGTTAGAGAGAGGATGCGTCCGGGCCGTCCAACCTGTAGGAGTCCACTGCTGGCCATAAGGCCTGCCTTTTCCCGTCTCTTTTCTTTCCCTTCACAAGGGGCTCAACCCTGATCCAGGCTGCACAAGCTCCTGCACCCGATGCTGTTTTTCCCTTTGCAGGGCAATGAGTTCCTTGCCAAGACGTTGAGACTCTCTGCAGACGTTAATGACCTGTACCCCGGCCTCAGCAGTCCCCAAAGTGCCGAGAATCCGCCAGCAGTGTTCCGATGCACCACCCCCCTTTACAAGGGTCCACCTGCAAGGACTGCACCAGATAAGGGAAGTCGCCCAAGCCCATTGTCGGTTTTTTGCCACAAGTTGGGACCTTGCTAAAATGCTTCCCGTTAAATACACGTCCCCAGGGGAGGGCCACCCCTCGGGAACAGCAGTCGGGGCCATCTCGAGAATCCTCCGGGTCCTAGGGACACTCGCCCGCCCGGGAATAATGTCTACCTTAAGGATACCCTTTGAGGCCCCCATTGACACTGGGGGTCCAAGTGACACCTTTCAGAAAAATGCTTAGAACAATACTGGACTTGTGTGATTTAATTCATCCCCCTGAGGGGCCCCGGCTTAATGTTATTGGCATTTGGACCCCAAACCCCCCTCAAGGTATTGGGAGCCTACTATTTAGGTTAAAATCTTATGTTGGGAAGGTGTTATTGTAACTTCAAGAGGATCATATTTTCCCCCTGTTGTTTTAGGGGGAATTTTTTGAGGAATTGTTTTGGTGAGTTTTCCCAAGTTGTTGCTTTGACTCATCCAACTTCCCACCCACCCAGAAGGGTCAGTCCCATCAAAAACATCAGTCTCAACAGAATTTTAAAGCAGTGAATCTGGAGAAATCTCAAATACGTTTTTTGCGCCCAAAACCTGTATTCTAAAACCCAAAACAGAAACTTCTTTGGTGTCACACCCCCGGGCTTTGGGCGGGAGGACTTCAAGCTCCTTGGAACCCATTGACATAAAGGAGCAAGCTCGTGAAGGCGCAGGAGCCTAGTCACTGTCTTCAAGGGGAGTGCCAGTTCGCTTATTTTTAATGTTGGGGCAGCCCAGCCACTCTCACCAAAATTTACGCTGTGGCAAGCTATCACCCAGGTCCCTTTCGAAACACGTTTTTTGGAGGGGCATTTCCCCTTGCTCCCAAAACTGCTCGGTTTGGATCCCCGCTGACGAAGACCCGGGAAACCCCCCTGGTGGACTCAATGGATATTGGAGCCCCTGTTGCCAGCTGCACATTTAAAAAGGGGTATTGAACATCGCATGCCAGTATCAAAAAGCCTTCAGCAACACCCGCTGGACTTTGGCAAAAACCACCTTGCTGCAGTCAGTACCATTCAGACGAGGAGATCACCCCCCCAATCATAGGAGCGGCATAGCCCATATACACACTGCCCTGCCTACCCATATACACTGCCCTGCCTGCCCTGCCTGGCTATATACACTGCCCTGCCTGGCCTATATAACCTCCCCTCGCGCTGCCCAATATACTGCCCCTGCCTGGCTATATACCTGCCCTCTGCCTGGCTATATATACTGCCCTGCCGTGGGCTATCACACTGCCCTGCCTGCCGCATATACTGCCCCTACCTGCCCATAAACTGCCCCCCTTGCCTGCCTGGCCTATATACAAATGCCCCTGTCTTGCTATATACACTGCCCCCTGCCTAGCTAATATACACTGCCCTGCCTGCCCATATACCTCGCCCCTGGCTGCCCATATACTGCCACTGCCTGGCTATATACACTGCCCTGCCTGCCCATATACTGCCCCTGCCTGGACTAAATACCTGCCCCTGCTGGCTATATACCTCCCCTGCCTGGCTATACACTGCCTGCCTGAGGCTATACACTGCCCAGCCTGGCTATAAACACTCCCCTGCCTGGCTATATACCTGCCCAGCAGGCTATAAACACTTGACTGCCCTGCCTGCCCATATAATGCCCCTGCCCTGGCTATAACACTGCCCATTCCTGGCCCATCATACGCCCCTGCCTGCCCATATATGCCCTGGCCCTTCGCTATTCTTATATATTCGGTTCTCTCTGCTTTCTGGCTAATATACTCTGGCCCTGCCGCCCTATATCTCTACTTAGGCCCTTGGCCTAGCCAGTAATTCTCTAAGATGTTCTTTGCTTACTCTTTCTGTCAGGGACGATTGGTGGGCGGAGCCCGGGAGTCTCTTGGTTATTGGTGGAAAGGAAAAGGAAAAAGAACGATTCAGAGAACGACATAGAAAGCACTAGAGACGCCTCGAGATTGAGTGCCCTGGTGTCATGGTGGGTTATTTGCATCACTATATTCGCAGTTAGGTTGCTTGTTGTCTCTGTCATGTAAAAGTGACCTGAGCTGGATAGATAATGTTTATAATCTTATGTTTCTTTGAGTATTTTTCTATTTTTTGCGGGTGGGGGGGGGGGGAGTGTTTGTTAGGGGTGGGAGGGGAGGGGTCCCCATACACCTCCTCTGCACAGGGCCCATAGTGCTGTTAAGACGGCCCTGATCGGAAGGTCCTAAGGCACATAAAGCACCTAAAAGCTGATGTAATATTTTTACAGGAGACGCACTGGAAGATTGACAACTTCATTCTGTTGCGGGCTCCCTGGTTGGACCCACCCATTCTAGCAAATTTTAAAACTAAGTCCAGAGGGGTAGCCATTTATTTTAAACAAGGTATCTTACAGGCTATAGAAGATCAATATTTAGACCTGGAAGGAAGGTTTCTGTACATGAGGGCAAAAATTGCTAATCACACCTACACCCTTTTTAACGTTTATGCCCCGAGTGTGGGCAATGGCGCCTTTCTTGCAGAAATCATAACCTTTCTGGTCTCTCGACCTCATCCGAATTTCATAGTAATGGGGGACTTTAATGCGGTGTCCAACATAAGTTTAGACAGATCACGCGATTCTGGTGAGCGGGAATCTGAATCAACTGCTCTCAGGGAGATGTTAGCCAAATTAAGACACTCTGTTTGATTAATTTAGGATAGGTCAACTAATTCTCCACATCACATCTTACTAGCGCGATCCTATACTCATTCAGTCACATTAGTCTTTCTCCCGTATAGATCTGGCTCTGGGCTCCACCTCGCTCATAAAATTGTTGATGCCCATCTTTATCCTATTGCAGTCTCAGATCATGCCCCTGTAATGTTGACTCTAGATTCTTCCCAGATCCCCGGGTTGGAGGTTCCCCAGCTACCTATCCCAATCAGATGATTTTAGGGATTTTCTTAAGGTGCATTGGGCACAATTTATGAGAGACAATAGCGCTCACTTGGATAACGTGTAGTATAAGTACCAGAGGCGCATTCCAAGTGGCTGGCTTATAGAGGCACCTTCCACAACTGATATTGTATATGTGATATGTCATGCAATTTACTAATAATGTTTATTGTATTTATCTGCAGGCAGAGAAACGGTTATAAGCTCATGAAACACTACAACACTATGGCCGCAAGTGTGAAACCTACAAGGTTTTTACAGGAAACTGTAGCAGTGTATTCGCTTCACAGTTTTATCTAGAAAAATGCTAGAACAAAGTGGGTGGAGGCAGCTCGAGACTCAAAAACTCTATGCTGTACAGGGAGTAGAAGGAGGGTGTTGAGCCTGCTGTGCATCAGAGTGGCAGGGCAGCTGCTGCTTGCTGTTGCTGTGAGCAAGGCCTGATATTCCAGAGAACCTGGCTGATTTTTAAGAGGGGAAAGAGATAAAGGTAGAAGGAGAGGGAACATGAGGTAGAGAGATCTGAATGAGCATCAACAGAAATACAGAGGTACTTCATTACTGTCAGTGGGAATCCTAAGGAGATCATGTAGCCCTAAGAAAAAGGACTTGAGTGTATTTGGGTAGCCGAGATTAACTGTAGGCCTCTGTACCATCTCTTATTGCAGATTCTGGGTAGGGATTTACTTGACCCCTGGATTACCTCTAGGAAGACCGAATGTTTGGCTGAAGGCCTGGTCCTTATCTCCTCAGAGGAGAATGCTCCCTATCAACAGGGAGGGAAAGGACTCTATGCTCCCATTGGGGAAGAAGGAATCACAGGATCATAGTTGCCACCAGCGTCCCACACGTAGTGACAGACAGGGATCTGAGGCAGACCGTTCTCTCCACACACCACCTCTCTCCAAACCGCACAGCAACCCATTCAAGGCCAACCAGCTTAACAACCTGTAATGCAATCGACATGGTTCAAGTGCCTTTGAGTTCTTCACAGTAAAGAGTTTATTGTTAGACACTATGCCTCCCACCTGTTGTCTCCCTATTGCGGGTCCCACTGCACCACACCGTCCATCAAAGGGCCATATTGTCCGGACCTGAGCAGTATTTGGGGTTTGCCCGGGAACTACAGGTCCTTACCACGCGACCACCTTACACGCAGTTGCAAACGCCCCCCCCCCCCCTTATAACCTTTACAGTGGCCCCCCGAGAAGAGAGAGAACGCACAGGGAAGCGCCAGAGAGTAACCTGTCCCTGTGGACGCCCTCGTGCCCCTCTGTGACCGTGACGAGTCTTAAAATCTCATCCTGCAGGTACAGGCACAACTCCACTCTGCAGCTCTCAGTGAGTCCCCATGCATATCAGAGCTCAAGCGCTATATCAGGAGAGGCCAAGGCCACTATAAACCCAGCTCCTCATCACCAATCCACTCCCCACTCTCTCCTCCCAACCACCCCGGCTCGCTGCATTAGGTTTTTTACGTGTCGTCACGAAACAGGATAGGCTGTGTGCTGTCACACAAGTTAACCGACACTTTCAGCTGTGAGAACAGCCGACCCCCCAGTTGTGTGCTAATCGTCAAAAGAGGGGGAACCCTGCATCTTCCATATGACTGTGAGTGTTTAATATTTTTTCCTAGAAAGCCTGGCTATTAGGCTGTTCTCGCACTGTGAGGAACTTTGTCCAGTCTCTGAAGATTTTAAATCACCGTGAATTGTTGCTCGCGTCCCCCTCTCGCCATACCTCGTACTCAAACCCGGAAGTGACAGTCTGCGACCCTGCTTGGAGCTGTCCCGCCCAGTAATATCCCGCCGTAACATGGAAGCCTCATCTTAGGCTCCTGTTACTTAAGTCGACACCAGAGGAGTTTTCTCACCGTTCCCTGTCAGCTGTTCAGTGATCGTTGTTTCTGTGTGTGCGGAGAGCGTGTCATACTTCCACTGTGTGCGCCTCATCGTAAAGAGACAGTACTGTATAGCTGCAGAAGCAGGAAAAGTGCGCAATGGACAAGTTCCTTCAAGTGACAGCGACTCCCAACCCCCTGAGTCCCGGGCCCACTACCACTGGCAGGCCCCAATTGCCTCTCACTCTACCGCTACTATCATGGGGTGCTCCCTGGCTGCGCGCAGGTACCTTGCGTAGACCCTAATACCTTAATGAGGCTTCAGAGAACAGATGATGGCCACATTCAGGATGTATCCTTTATCCCAAGAACAGCAAGTAGAAATGTTAGATGTACAATTAGAGGGGCCTGCTCATTAGAGAGATCAAGTCATGGTCTCGGCTACTGAGAGGAGGACAGTAAAGGACATATTCGCTAAAATACAGTCCGAGTTTGAAGCGCGTTCATTGGTCGGATTTACAGATAGGTCTTTGAGATGCGACAGAAACCTGGAGAATCACCAAGACTATGCTTATTCTCTCCAAGTGAAGGCCATGGGAGCCATTGATCGCAAGCAGAAGAACCTCTGGGGAGGCTCATGCAGACACCCGAACCTTGGTTGAGCGTTTCAATAGATGGAGCCTACTCTGAAAACAACCAAGAGTTCAACTGAGGAATGCTGTGCAGATAAGCAGCACCCCCACTCTTTCTTTATCCAAGAATACAGAAGGGGTGGCTGTTCGAGTGTTAGAGAGAGGACGACGTTCCAGTCGGCCGTCCAACCTGTCAAGCAAGTCCAGCTGCTTGCCATAAGGCCTGCCTCCTGTCCTCTTTGCATCCTTCACAATGTGCTCCACCCTGATCCAGGCTGCACGAAGCGTCCTGCACCAGGATGCTGTTTTCCGTTAGCAGGAGCAACTGAGTTCCTTGGCCAAGACTGTTGAGACTCTCTGCAGACTCTAGATGACCTCGCTACACCGCCGGCCTCAGCAGTCCAATGTGCCTGAGAATCCTGCCAGCAAGTATGTTCCAGATGGCACCACACCGCCGCTACGAAGGGTCCACCTGCAAGGACTGCCAGAAAGGCAAGTCGTCCGAAGCCCCTACTTGTTCGTTATTGCAACAAGTATGAAACTGCTGACACATCTTCCAGTTAAACTTCACGTCACAAGGGCGATGGCCTACCCCTCGGAACAGCAGATCAGGAGGTCCAATCTCGAGAATCGCTCTCTGGGTCTAGGTTCATCTCTGCCTGCCCGAGAATAACTGTTCTACCTTTAATGGAGTACCCATTGGAGGCCATTATTGACACTGGTCTCAGTGACTACCTTTCAGAAAAAATGCGTATAAACATACTGGAACTTGTGTGATTTAATGTCATCCCCCCTGAGCCCAGGCCTAATGTTATTGGCAGTTCTCTGGTCACTACATCCCCCATCAACGGCTATATGCGAGCCTACTATTCAGGTTAATAATCTTAATGGATTGCCCAGGCAAGGTGATATTGGTAACTGCAGTAGAGTATCATGATTTATACCACCTGTTTGTTGTTAGGGATGAATATTGTATGAGGAATTGTTTTGGTGGAAGATTCTCAAGTTGTTGTCATGCATCACTATCCACAGCTTCGCCACCCACCAGAAGGGCGTATCTCAGGTGCGCCATGCGATAACAACAGTGCTCAACTAGAAGTTCAGCAGTTGGATGGAGATATCTGCAAATACGTATATCGATATCCAAAACCTGCGTACTTTCACAACCTAATGCAGAAAACTGTAGCTTTGTGTCGCGAGCACGCCACCTGGCATTGGCGGAGAGGACTACAAGCTCATCCTCTCTGGAACCCATTGACATCAAGAGTAGCAAAGCACTAGTGAGGCATGCCAGGAAGCCTATTCCACGAGTCTCCTCAAGGGCGACGTGCCAGTGTTCGCTTAGTTAATGTTAGGTGACAAGTCCAGCCACCCTCCCAAAATTCTACGCTGTGGCGAAGCATCACAGGTCACCTCGATGAGACATCGGTCATTTGGAGAAGGCAGTACCATGCTGCAAACTTGCTCGAGTTGATGGATACCGCTGAGGCAGAAACCCAGGAGCCCTGGTGGACTCACTGGAATAGTGGAGTTTGTTCACCTGCTGTAACGCCAGCTGCACATTAAAAGGGGTATTGAACATCGCATGCCAGTAATACAATAAAGCGCCTTCAGACCACCAGCCCGCTGGATACTTATGGCAAAACCACCTTGCTGCAGCAAACGAATTCCGAGACTGAGATCACCCCCCCGATCAAGGAGCGGCATAGAGCTCATACCACCATCCATAGCACCAGTCAGTCAAGAAGCTTTTGAGCAGGACATGAAAGATACAATGTAGTCCTGAGATAGCCAGAGCCCTTGGTGCGCAAACCCTCTCGTGTTAGTGAGAGGAAGAAGGATGATGACAATCTGTTTCTGCAGTGGATTACTCAAACTAAACAGCGTGAACCCACATGGATGCCTACCCACTACCGTGCCCATGCGAGGAGTTCCCCGTCACTGCTCCTTGGAAAAGTCTGTATTTACTTCTCTACCCTGGACCTTACCATTGGAAACTGGCAGGTACCAGTGGCAAAAAGATGATCAGGAGAAAAGACAGCCTTTACCGCACCAATGGGTTTGTTCGAATTTACCAGCAGCCGTTTGGGTTATGTAACGCCCAGCTACTTTTACCAAGGCTGATGGGTATGCGATGTCTTAAGTACATAAGCAACTTCGAGAGTGTACTGCTACTATTCTCTTGATGAAGTGATAGTCTATTCCAAGACTTACGAGGACTCACAATCTCACGACATCTGGCAGAGGTCCCACTCCAGTCCTGATTCAGCACGCCTGAAATCAAGCCATCAAAAGTGCGCCACCACCGGTCTATCAAACCACAGTAAAGTACGCTGGGCCATACATTGTTATGCGCGGAAGATGAAGCCTGAACCCGAGAACAAGATCTCGTGCAGTGTTTCAAGGCTGGCCTACACCAACCACAAGTAATGAAGATGAGGAGTTTACTCTCCTCTTTATTTTCCTCGGATTCGCTGGGTACTACAGGCGATTCATCCTCAGTTTGCCTCAATTTTCAGAACATGCTGCCAAGAACTGAAAGAGGACATCCACCTGAGATTCGTTAAAGAAACTACCAATCGCTCTGGTACTGACCGGCAGGAGACTGCCTTCCAGACCCTCAAAGAGACTTGCATACCCATCCCCCAATCCTGGTATCCTTTCAACCAAATACCATTTCGGGTTGTACACTGACGCCATGTTACCTAGGGCCTCGGAGCACTCTTGTCTCAGTACAAGATGGTAAAAGAAAGATTCATCGCTTAATGCAAGTAGAGTGTCTGGCGAGTCTGCCGAGAAGAATTAACCAGAATTATCAGTTCTTTCAAACTGGAGTCTTAGCACACACTGTATGGGCATGACGAGAAACTAGTTCTAGTGATTTCACATATCGCTGTGATCTCGTTTCACCATGTGTTCACATGACAATAATCCGCTAACACACCTCAACACACGGCAAAACCTTGGAGCCATCAGGAACAAAGCGACATAGGGCAGAGCGAAACACTTGGCAAACTTTCAAATTTAATTTACTGTGAAGCTATTGCGTCAGGCCAAGGTCAACATCAATGCACAGATGCCTTATCCCACACTTCCACCAACAGGGACAAGGAACCACCCGTCACTCAGCTGAAGATTGACATGGAGAGGAAGTTTGAGAAATGCCTGAGCTTTCTACAACACCCGTTTTGCTCAACGCAAAGAAAACAACTAACAGACTTAAGAATCACAGGATCAGGGATTGCCAGATCAACATCCATCCAACCAGCATCCTGAAAACGCTGTCCTGGAAGACCCTCCAAGAAGGAGAGTGAGAGTGTTAGGATAGATCAGGATACCTGAGGCTGCTACAGTCTATGAGATACGAGACAGAAACGCCTGTTTATCTACCGAGGTCTACTACAACAGGAATAACTCTTCAGCACATCTGGGCGAGCGACTGTCATTATATGCTGATCCCTCGTAGGTATTTTCCCCACATTGTACTTGAGGCGACTACCACAAAACAAATCTGGATCACTTCGGGGTACAGACAAGACCGAAGCCACATTTCGTAGTAGAGAACATACTCACAACTGGATTGGCATAGCGCCAGGCATTGTAAGAAATGGACATAGGGAGAGGAATGCCCTTCCTATCACGAAGACCATAGGAGAAAGACGTGATCATAGAGCTCACGTTGCATCCATCAAGACTCAGCGTCCTCTCAAATTGTTTCCAATGGCGACCGATGTAATAGTTGGAGTCAAGTAGTCTGGCTATACCTACGCTTTAACCATAAGTTGACCACTACACAAAGTTTGCTGTAGCAGTACCAGTAAAGGATTTGACATGCTCAGACAACTGCTGAAAAGCTTTGGAAAAATTTCCATCCTACCATATCGCTGGTCACTGATCACATCCTACAGATCGAGGAGCTGCCTTTTAGTCCACAGTTATCCAGTCAACTATGTCAAACAGCAACAACTGCAAGAAGTTGAGGACTACTCGCTTACCAACCACAGGATATCTGTCTCTGTGAGGAAGATCAACCAGATCCTCATCAGCATGTTGAGAAATCCTAGATCTCTCAAAGAGCTGATTAGCCAAAATCCACTACCTGAATTGTGATGACATCTCCTACTAATAAAACACTGTCCATAGTTCTACAGATATACTCCATACTTCCTAATATGTTTGGACGTCCAAGGACAGTTACCAACAGAACCTTGGCCCTTAGAGTAAAATTACCAGATTCAGTCAACCCTTTACGCATAAATCACCTTGGTAAAAGTGACCACCAAGACGTCTGGAAAAGCTAAGAGATTGTTGCCGATTAAGATGGAAGAAGGCTACTCAAGAAGAAGCAGAATTTCAACCTACATGCTCGATTGGAGCCATATGCAAATAGGAGATCAGAGTTATTATGACTAAAGACTCATCATCGAACAAGTAAACTCGATTCCAAAATGGGATAGCTGAACCCCTACACATTGTGGTGAGCTGTGACCATAGTTCCAGACTGTGGGGTCTACCAATGATTGCGAAGGAAGAGAGAGAACCTCAAACCGTGAGCACTGCAATCGGTTGAAACATGCCTAAAGGAAGAATTTTCCAGCAGAAGTTTCAAAGATATGGGATACCTAGTCTACAGGCATGAATAAAGTTCAGAGCCATCTGTTCCTGTACCAACCACTTTCTTTGACCCATTGTACAATTTTTTCTGGGGACCCACGTCTACTGGTGGCCTCACTCCAAGGAGTTCCTACAGGGAACCGCTGACCTCAATAGAAACTAACAGAACTACTATCTGGTAGTATTGGAGCAACCACCCCCATAAGGAGATCCAGAATAGAACAGGGAACAACATAGATTGAGGGTTTACCTCCAATTCAGATATGTGCAAGAGGTTCTTAAATAGTTTTAATAAATTTTTTATTATTTAGCTATTTTTTATAGTTAAACTTTTTTTTCCATTTTTAAGATTGTATAACAGGCAGCGTTGAAAACTAGGTGGGTGTTGAGCTCTAAGGCGGCTATATGAAGAGACTGAGTATCACATATAAATTATAGTTTGAAAGAGATATAAGTAGAGGTTTAGCGTAAGATATGATCTATCCAGATTTCATTATCTAAGAAACAGTACATTAACTCCACTTTAAATAGCAAAGTAAAAAAGAAAAAAATAAAAATCTTACCGACCTACCAAGTAAACCCCCTTCAGCCATGTATTCATTATAATCCTTATAATTTACCCTGCAATCTATAAATATAAATCCAAAACTTAAAAAAAACACACAAAATAATATAATAAAAAATCAACCTACAAAAAACAATAAAAAAATAAAAAATATAGCAAAACAGCCAAAAAAAAAAATTAAAAAAAGAATTAAAAAATTCCAAACATAGCCGCTTTTATGACGTACTACTAAAATAGTTGAACCCACTTCAGTGCTTCTATTATGTCTTTAATAGTATAGTTATTTTTTATCCTTTTTTTTTTTACAACGGGCCATTATGAGCTCTGCGGTGGAGGGAGGTTACGAATTGGTTCTGAAATTACTAGGGACGACAACAAGGTGCACACCCTGGCCGCGACTTTTTTCAAACGTTGCTACACTGTTATGGCGATGCAGATACAAGTAAGTAAATAGAACAAAAAATGCTCAAAACGTGGCTATCGTCCCGGATGACATGCATCTGATTATTCGTTAAAGTTATGTGGAGGATGCGCTGAAGTATGTAGACCAATATTAAATAATTATGTGCGTTTGGCTGGTGTGCCAAGGAGACCCGCGTATACGGTGTTTTAAGGATACTTAAGCGGGCTCTTGTTATTTAGTTCTGCAGATTATGTTTCTTTTGTTGTTTTTAAATTAGGGGGGCAAGGAGGGTGGCCCAATGTGGAGAGTTGTTCTTCATTCTCGTTTACTTTTTTCTCGGTTTTTTTTTCTTAGTGTTGCGGTTGTTTGTTGTTTTTGTAAAGGGGAGCCTTATAGGGACTCAAGCCGTAGAGGGCGTCTATGGTAGATGGGATATGGTGATAGCGGGCGATATGGGTGCCTAAGTGGATCCAATGAGTAAGTCTAATGAAATGAAAGAACTAAAGAATATAACGAATAACCAATATAAGTGTAGCGAGTGGATCTCCACGAAAACCTACAGTTTATTTATATTTATTTGCACTATATTTTGCTACGCCTAAACCAAACTATTGCACCTATTATTATATGGGTATGGTGCCCTTTGATGAATTGCTTCTGTTTCCAGTTTACCATCCTCACCCCAGCCCGTCGCATGAGGACGGCTTATTTTTCTCAGCGGCGGTAATATGTAGTATACGCAGAGCGCAATTCTGTGGCTGGGCATAGGATGGCACCTTCCACAACACGTGTATTGTATATGTCTGATTATGGTCTGCAATTTACTATAGAAATCGTTTATTTACATATCTGCCAGGCAGAGAATTGGGTCTTACAAGGCCTCAGAAACACTCACAACAGCTACGCCGCAAGTGACACCTACAGGTATTACAGTGGAGACTGGTAGGCATGTCGCTATTTATTCCTTTTCAGTATATTCTAGAAAATCTAGAAAGTGGGTGGAGCAGGCACGATACTCAAAAACCTAGCAGTAACAGGGGAGTAGAAGGGAGCGGTGGTTGAGACCTGTGTGCTCAGAGAGTGCAGAGCACTGCTGCTTGCTGTTACTGTGCGCAGAGCACTGATATTCAGAGAAGTCCTGGCATGATATTAAAGGGAAAGATATTAGAAGAAGAAGGATGAGGGACATAGAGGATAGAGATCTGAAGGAGCTCTACGAGAAAATACAAGGTACTTCATTACTGTCAGTGGGAATCCTAGAGGATCAGGGAGCCCCTAAGGTAAAAGTTGACAGAGTGTATTGGGTACAGAGATAACGGAGGGCCCTGTCACCATCTCTTACTGCAGATTCATGGGTAGGATTTACTTGGACCCCTGGATTACCTCTATGAAATCCTAAAGTTTGTGGCTGAAGGCCTAGCCTGAGTATCTCCTCAAGGCAGATAAAGCTCCCTATCATATCATAGTGAGAGAACAATTGTGACTCATAGCTCCATTGGGGAAAAAGGATTCAAAAGTGATCATTATAGTGCCTCGACCATCTGCGTCCACGACACTCACATACTTAGTGACAACCATGTCTGACAGGCATACCGTCCTCGTCCGACACACCACCTCTCTCCAAAACCCGGCAGCAGCAACCCATTCAAGGCCAACAATCTTTAACAACTGTAATGCAAACTGACGGTTCAAGTGCCTTTGAGGGACGTTTCTTAGGCAGTAAAAGAGATTATTGTTATACTTCCTTCCCTCCTTTGTCTCCCTGTTGTCTGGTCCACTGCAACCACATGACCGTCATCAAGGCCATATTGCCGGACGCAGTATTTTGGGGTGTGCCCAGGGAGAACTACAGGTCCATACCACCGACCACCTTACATGCAGGTGCAATCCACCCCCACCCCCCTTAAACCTTTACAGCGGCCCCGAGAAGAGAGAGAGAACACAAGGAAGCGGCAGAGAGTTACCTGTTCCTGTGGAAGCCCTCGTGCCCACCTGTGACGAGTCTAAAAGCAATCCTGCAGGTACAGCACACTCCCACTCTGCAGCTCTCAGTGTGTCCCCTCATTCCAGAGCTAAGCGCTATACAGGAGAGGCCAAGCCACTATAACCCTCTCCTCATCACCATCACTCCCACTCTCTCCTTCCACCACCCTGGCTCGCTGCAAACGCACCGTTGATGTGGCTTACAGCCAAAGTGGTCATGCGAGGACACATTATTAGTTATGTCGCCATGAAGCGCAGAGCCCAAAAGAAAAAGTTCCAGGAGCTACACTCAAATCTTCAACAAGCCCAGAATGAATACTCGATACATCCTAATGAGGAACACAAGGAAAAAATTTTAGAAGCCCAAGCCCTTTTACACACATTCTTACAAAGTGAAGCGGCGTCACATAGTTCCAATCAGCAAAACAAATATTAACGCTGGGGAAATAGAATGGGTAGGATCCTTGCGAACGCCACAAGACCATGGCAAGCTCGTCCCCCAATAGCGGCTATTAAATCACCAGATACAGGAGACCTTCTCACTCAACCCTTAGACATAGAGCAGGTGTTTGTTGATTACTTTGAAACTCTGTATAGAGCAGTCCCATATGACGCCCAAAAGGCTAACTCCTTTTTAGATTCCCTCAATCTCCCTAGCATCTCGGAAGACCAAAGATTGTTTCTAGAGGCAGAAATAATGGAGGTGAGGGGGGTGGTTAAGCAGCTGGTGAACAATAAATCCCCAGGACTGGATGGTTTTTTTGGTGGAATTTTTTAAGATCTTATCTAACGAGTTTACCCCCCAACTTACCAAAGTATACAATGAAATTTATATAAATTCTGCTGTGGTGGACTCCTTTTGTGACGCAAGGACGATAGTCTTATTGAAACCGCAAAAGGACACCACCCTGTTAGCCTCCTATAGACCTATATCCCTGTTAAATAAGAATTACAAAATCCTAGCAAAAATCTTGGCTATGAGATTACAGACCTTTCTACCGCAGGTAATACACCCATCCCAAAATGGCTTTGTAGCTCAAAGGCACTCTACTAAAAACGTCCGAACGGCATTAGCTGCAATAACACAAGCCAGAACGGGTGCGCACTCTGTGTCCATGCTGCTTAGCTTGGACGCAAAGAAAGCATTCGACAAAGTGTCCTGGCCATTCTTGGATGCCACTCTATTAAAAAGAGGGTTTGGGGAGCGGTTCGCCGGCTTTATTGATCACCTCCAATCGAACTCCACCACCGCACTAAATATTAATAATCACATCTCCCCGCCAATAGATTTGTTCCGCGGCACTAAACAGGGCTGTCCGCTTTCACCTTATCTCCTTCTCGGGTCATGAACTTAAGGTCACGGCCTTTGCAGACGATCTGCTTCTGATGGTTGCAAATCCGTGGCGCACATTGGCCGCAATATTTGATGATTTACAAGACAAGGGTCCCATTTCGGGATATACGATAAACGTGGACAAGAGTGAGGGCATGCTTTTGAAAGGCCCAGCAATGCCCACTTGGTCTTCGGCTCATCAGATTCGATGGTGTGCATCGGCTTTGAAATACTTGGGTATCTGGCTAACAAAATCGCCTGAGAATCTCTATAAGAAAAACTTATGGGTATACCTGGAAAAATTACCAGCTACTTTGAAAGGCTGGTCCAGACTCCCTCTTTCCTTTTCGGGGCGATGTAATCTCATTAAGATGATTGAATTTCCACATTTGTTGTTCCCATTGCTTCCCATTTACCTACAGCCTAAGGATGTGAGGGGTATAAATGCGCTATACAGAAGGTTCATATGGGATAATAAACAGTTCGCATATCTCTGCATACTCTCCAACAACATAAATTAAATGGAGGGATGGGATTCCCGAATATAAATTTATATAGTCTGGCATCTCTTGGACGGTTTCTCACAGATTGGACGCAATCTTCCAACATCTTCACTGATAGCGCATTAGATCAATGGTTAATTCCCGGTATTTCCCTGATTAACTCTGCATTTACCTTTTGCCGCAGTTCCGGAATCGGTGAAAGATAATGGTCTGCTGATGCCGATTTGGCGTGCCTGGCGAAAAATAAGACTTCTTAAACATCTTAGCACAGATTTTCTAAATATTTATCTCTCATGAATAACCCTTTCAGGATGGAAAGCCTCACAGAACATTGAAGATATGGCAGAATCTGGGGTTGAAACAGTTGCACCACTTTGTCCACTCCACCACGAGAAAGTTGTTCACGCTTCCAGAACTTCAACAAAATATCCGCTAATCACATTCCCATTCTTTAATTATCTGCAGGCAACCAGCTATGTTGACAGGGTTTTGCGACACCTTGACACGGAGGAATGGAGCACGGCATTTGATTGTGTTCTGTTGTTTCCAGAAACAAGGTCTTCTCATCTGTCTAATATATACAAATATCTATTGGACCAAGTAGATTATAGTCAGTCTGGCTCGGGCTTGGGAAGGTGGAAGGACAGAGATGATACTCTGACACCCACTTGATTCTCAAAGCGTTGGCAGATGCGTATAAGTTGCTTCCCTCAAATCGTTACACAGAAATGTTTTTAAATATGGCCCATAATGCATATCTCACACCAGTTAGAGGTTACCGTATGGGAAGATTCGCTACTGACCAGTGCTTCAGGTGTGCTGAGAGGGGAGCGGATCTATATCATTGCTTTTGGGGATGTCAGGCATTACGCGGATATTGGAATCAGGTAACGAAATTTATACAGCAGTTTCTGGTGCGGTCTTTCTCACCGGAGGCTTCTTGGGCACTATTTGGTATTCTGGATGAGGAGTCTCATGATCATACCAGAAATGAGAAACGCATTTTACACATCGGGGCAGCTGCACGTAAAGCAATTTTGCAGATGTGGCTACAACCTCTGAGCCCACCATTTTCCCTTTTTGAGGAAATACTTTGATTTTTTTATGCATATGGACTGGATTGAAGCAGCTTTGCATAAAGAAACTAGAATTAAAAACTTTTTTAGGCTCTGGGGCAGTTATATAGATACACTCCCAATGTTAACTAAACAAAAATTATACACATGCTTTGGCTATACATCCTGGTATTTGGGGCGTCAAATGTGTGGGTGTGACCCGCTCAACCTAAATACAGAAAGGAACCTGCTGACAAATGAGGTTCGATATACATGAGGGCTCCTTAACTTGGGAGACCGAGAGATGGAACATTCTTCGCTTGCTCCGCTAAAATATCGCTAACAAAAGGAAAACAACAACAAAAAAAAAAATGGGAAGGACGGGCCCCCTCCCTCCATGCACGGGTGGGTACTGGAGGTGGGAATGCTGCTGCCGATATCTGCTCCTTAGGAGCTGCCAAAAGCTGCCAAGGAAAATGTAAAGGTTCACAATCTACGAAATAATGCAGGCATGTTGTTTGTTTATAACGTTTTGTTAAATAATTCTGCTTAATGGAAACTTAATGACGTTGTTACTTTGCAATAATAGCTTGTCTAGTTTGCATGTTTTCATTGAGATTTGAAAAAGGAAGAAACTTCAATGTCTACAAGTTCATATGTATAATCTTCTAGACTCTGTATTACAGATTTTGGTATGACATGTTGATAAGCTTTGCTTTGATGTAATGATGTGACATTGAAGATGCAATAAAAACAGTTTAAAAAAAATGTGAACAACCTTATGTGGAGGACTGTTTAAATTCCAATTCAGATCAATCTAAATTTATTGGGATTTATAGGGATCAAACACCTGCTGTTAATTTTGCCCTTAAGCTTTTTCTTGGAGATCAGCAAGTTGTGCATAAAGTAGCTATGAAACAAAAACAGCTGGACATGAGACCATCTCCGCTTTAGAATGCACATCTTAGTTAATTTAAAAAAAAATTCAAGAAATTTTATGTTCATCTGGAAATTTCAACCAAAAGCTAAATATCCCTAACTTTTTGTGAGCAGTATATGTTCAATGACATGGATAACAAGCATAATAGATGACCCATTTAGAATTACATGAAATATGTTGAGTGATGGTAAAAGTTTTCTGTCCATCACTAGATGTAAAAAAAACCATCCCCATTTTACACTTTTTGACGCAAATGCATTTGCGGTTCTTTGGTGGTAACTGTGGACCAACAAATCCTTGAGGTTTTGGATGTTCTATATGTAATGGAAGCTTATAATGTAACTATTTAGTCAAAATAGGATCAATCAACAACACTTGCCAGTGTTTTTCCATAACTCTTCTCATATCATGCCATCTACTATTAAAGGAGGTAATAAATCTAACTAGTTGGCCATCAGTTTTTCTCTTCTGTGGAATAAGTAGATGCTCTCCTTTTCCTTGAACAGCTTTTTTCCTTGAACAGCCTGGTGGACATTTTCTTCTCTATACCCTTGTTTCTGAAAGCTAGAGGTCAAATAATTATATATCCGCATATGCCTTTTTTGAACGCGTATATTGCTGGTCCAACCAAATTGGGAAAAAAACTGTCCGGCCTGACGACACACTTTAATCCAATTTTTGTTTCTGAATCCATACAAATTTTGGTGTATTACCCTTTTTCCCAAAAAAATTTGGTGCATTAAACTCTATTAAGCCCCAAAACCCTTTTTTCTTTACATACTGCATTTCTACACTCCTTTTTTTAAACTGGGGGTTGGGCCAATTTAAAAAAAAGCCATTTTTTTTTTTTTTTTTGAACAAAATTTGGGCCCTTTTTCTTTTGAACCCCCTTGCACCACACCTCGGTCAATGATTCAGTATGCTTCCCAACAACCCCTTTTTAGGGGGCCCCTTTAAGTCTATTCTTCGCTGAAAAAACGGCCAGGGTTTCCCTCCCCTTTTAAAAATTTTAACCCTTCCCGGTGCCCAAGCATTTCCTAGGAATGTTCGTTACTTAGAAACCCCTTTTAAAACCCCCGGCTGCCCCAGCCGCCGGTCCCCCCCAAAAAGTTTATCCGTTTTCCCTTTGCCCCCCAAAATGACCCGGGTAAACGTTTTTTTTCCACCTTTTCCCTTCTCCCCGAGGTAAGCCCAAAAAGCCCCATGGGCCACTAGCCCTGCCCCCCAAACACCCACCGATCCCTTTTTAAAAGGGAAAAACCAAAAAGGGGTTTAAATCATTTTGGGTTGAGTTTAAAATAAACAGTTGTTGGGCGTTTTTTTTTCAAACAATTTTGATTTTTGGGGTTTTTTGAGGGACAAACCCCCCATTTTTGGGGAAATTAAAATTTTTTAAGTTTAAAAAAAGTAAATAAAAAAATTTTAAAAAAAACCATAAAAGCTTTTTTTATTTTTTTTAAAAAAGGGCAAAATTTTTAAAAATTAAACATTTTATTCAGTTGTTAGAATTTTAATTTTCCGTACCCATGGGCCTAACCCAACATCAAAATTTTTTTATTGAAAAATAAAATAAAAAAATAAAAAAATAAAAAATTGACCCCAAACTGTTCGCAAAAGGGTTTTCCTTTTAACCCAAAAAAAATTTTTTTCGAAAACCTTTTTAAAATAAAATTACCAATTTAAAAAACTTTTTTTAAAAGCAATTTTTTCTGTACTTGGGGGGGCCCGTTTTAAAGTTGCCCTAAGGGGGAAAAATTCCCTTTTTAAAATCGCTAGGATGGTTAAAAAAAAAAAAAAGTTATACTTACTTACAAGTTCCCTGATGCTGCTACTCTGAAGCTCCTCAGCGATCCACTCCTTTTTACTTCCAGGCTCTCATCCCAACACACAGGAAGTCAATTGTAAAAAAAAAGGCACCGGTTTAAAAATGCCGAATTGGGGCGTAAAAGCGCCAACCCGCATTAGGGGGCCTTAAAAAGATTTTTTTTACCCATTTCCCCATAAAGAAAACTATGGAAAATTTTTAATTTTAAATAGGGGAAAATAGCGGGGCAATTAATTTTTTCCCTTTTGGGGGGCTTCTAGCATAAGTTTAAAAAAGCTGCAGTGGCATGTTTGCTATACATAAAACCAATCTAATGGAAACCTACCGTAAGGGGTATGTTCACACAGCGTAATTTTACGCTTGTTTTGGTGTGAATTTTATGCCAAAATATGTGCCAAAATTCGATTCCAACAATGTTTTTATGCCTCCTCTTAACCAAAAAAAATTCCACAAAGCTATTTCACAACGTAAATTGTGTCGTATTTCAGGACGATTTTACTGGCGTAAATGTAAATGCCTGGTCAATTCTTGAGGCGTTTACGCCAGTAAAATTATTATAGAAACATTGGAGCAGTGCATAAACGCTGCACAATATGCTCCACACTTTGCAAAAAAAACCACACTCAAAATACACCTCTAATAAGGCATATTTTGAAGCTCATTTGGAAGCGTAAATTTACACTTCCAAATTACTCCGTGTGAACATACTGGGGAAAACAACGAAAAATTTTTACAATCGTACAAACTGGTTTAAAGGGAGGTATTAACAATGAAAATTTCTAAACAAAATGAAAAAAATAATGGCACTTTAACGCCACCTCAATGGGATATAGCGGGGCGTACCTGTGTGTCCCATAACCCTCTGTGGAAAGTACTCAATTTCTTTCAAAAGACTCCCCCAACCATTTTTTTCCCTTTTTTCTGGCCTGTAAACACCAGAAAGAATTGACATGTCACATTTTGGGGAATTCGACGGAAAGTCGTAGCACTCAATGAGTGTACTTGGGGTACATTGCAGACAAAAAAACGAGCCCCCAAAAAACCCTGCAAAAAGGGAACTGGACATACCCAAAAGGGGGTAGTCCCCCCCGGCAAGGGGTTTTCAGTGGGGGTTTACAG
>JAODAL010057535.1:0-22620 GCA_025379985.1 Phyllomedusa bahiana
CCTAGCTGCTGCCCTGATTTAAAATGTGTATTTTGGCCCCTGTTGACCAAAGTGCGCTGCCACCTCCCCATGTTCTTTTCCCCCTTTGCCTCTTTTCCCCGTTTTTGACTTTCCCCCGGTATTTGGGGATGTTAAATCATGCTGTTCTGTGGCTGCCGCCTGCCCCCACCTGTTATTGTCCCACTCTGGGTACCGTTTTGCCCCCTCCAGATGTATTGTGCCACTGCTGCCTCATGCTGCTGCCGTGACCCCCAACTGTGTCTTTTTTGGGCCCTGTGACCCCATGCTGCTTGCCGTGGGCCTACAACCCCGTGTCATTGTCCCTGTCGGCCCTCTCTGTTTTGGGCCCCCTGGTTTTTCCGTGGGGGCCCCCCCCTACACACTGTGTATTGTCCCCCCCCTTTGGCCTCTCCCTTTTTTGCCACCTCCAGTGTCATTGTGCACGGACCTCTTTCGGGTTTCCGTGACCCACACTTGTAATTGTGCCATTCCCGACCTATTGGTTTTTTCCACCTCCCCGTTCATTGGCCACCGTTGACCTCTTTTCTTTGGGGTGCCGTGACCTACCATGTGTCATTTGCCCCTGCTGACCCCATGCTGTTTCCCGTGATGCTGCTCGTGACCTAACAAACTATGTATTGTGCCACTGTTGACCCTCATGCTGCCTGCTGCCGGCTGATGCTGTGACTACACTCTCTGTCATTGTGCACTGTCTGAGATCATGCTGCTGCTGCCCGTGACCTCCACACTGTATCATTGTGCCTCTCTGTGGCCTACTATGTTTTTGCCACCTCCAGAACTGACATTGTGCCACTGTCTGACCTCATGCTGCTGCTGCCGTTGACACTACACTCTGTTGTCATTGGTGCCACGGTCTGACCTCATGCTGCTGCTGTGGCTGCTGCCGTGACCTACTCACGTGTCATCTGTCCACATTGTGGCCTACTCCTGTTTTTGCACACCTCCAGAATGTCATTGTTTTTTTTTCTGCCACCTGTCTGACCTACATGCTGCTGCTGACCCGTGACCTAAACACTCTGTCATTGGTCCAACTGTCTGACCTCATGCTGCTGCTCGTGGTGAATGCTGTGGACCACAAAACACGGTGTCATTGTCCACTCTGTTGCCTAGTATTGTTTTTGCCTCCTCAAGATGTCATTCGTGCAACTGTCTGACACTCAATTACTGCTGCTGTGGCTGCTGCCGTGAACTACCCACCTCTGTGTCATTGTGCCACTGGTCTGGTACCTTTCATGCTGCTGCCGTGCACCTACACACTCGTGTATTTGTGCCACTGTCTGACCTCATGCTGCTTACTGTGGGCCTGCTGCCGTGACCTACACACTCTGTCATTGTGCCAATGTACTGTCCTCATGCTGATCGCTGTGATGCTGCCCCGTGACCTCCTCACTTGTGTCATGTCCAAATCTGTGGCCTAATCTTGTTTTGGCCACCTCCAAAAGTCTTGTGCCAATGTCTGTACTCTCTGTGCTGCTGATCTTTGGGGCTGCTGCCGTGACCTTCACAACTGATCTGTCATTGAGCCACTGTCTGACTCATGCTGTTGCTTGTGGCTGCTGCCGTGACCTACACAACTGTGTCAATGTGCCACTGTCTGAAATCATGCTGCTTATGTGGTGATGACTGTGACCCTACACACTGTGTTCATTTGTGCCACTGTCTGACTTCACTTGCTGCTGCTGTGGACTGCTGCCTGTGTCCTACACACTCTGTCTTTGTGCACTGTATGAACCTCCATGCTGCTGCTGTGGCTAGATGCCGTGACCCTACCACACTCTGTCTTTGATGCCACTGGTCTGGAACACTCATGCTGCTGCTGCCGTGACCTACACACTGTGGTCATCTCGTGCCACTGTCTGATCATGTGATGTGTCGGATGCTGCCGTGACTACAACAAAACTGTGTCATTGTGCCAACTGTTCTGACCTCATGCTGTTGCTGTGGCCGCTAGCCGCATGACCTTACACACTGTGTCAATTGTGCCACGTTCTGAACTCATTGCTTGCTTCTGGGGACTGCTGCAGTGACCTATCACCATTGTGTCATTGTGGACACTGTCTGACTTTCCATGGCTGCTGCTGTGGACTGCTGCTGTGACCTACAAACTCTGTCATTGTGCAACTGTTTGACCTCATGCTGACTGCTGTGGCTGATCGCCGTGGACCTAAGACTCTCTGTCATTGTGCCAATGTCTGACCTCATGCTGCTGCTGCCGTGACCTCCACAATGTGTCATTGTGCAACTCTGTGGAATTCTCCTGTTTTTGCACACTCCAGAATGTTCTAATGTGCCACTTGTCTGAACTCTTGTGCTGTTGACGTGTCACCTACACTCTGTGTAATTGTGCCACTGTCTGTCCTCATGGCTGCTGCTGTGGCCTGCCTGCGTGACCTACACACTGATGTTCATTTCCCACTTTGTGGCTACTCCCTGTTTTTGCCACATCAGATTGTCAATCTGTGCACTGTCTGACCTCATTGCCTGCTGCTGCCCGTGACCTACACACTGTGTCATTGTGTGCCTCTGTCTGACATCATGCCTGGCTGTGGCTGCTGGCCTTTGGACACCAAACACTGGTCATTGTCCCACTCTGTGGGCCCTATTCCTGTTTTTGCCACCTCCAGAGTGTCATTGTTGCCACTGTCTTGCCTCATCTGCTGCTGTGGCTGATGCGTGACCTTACAACACTGTGTCATTGTGCAACGGTCTGGACCTCATGCTGCTGCTGCCGTGACCTACACACTGTGTCATGTGCCTATGTCTGACATCATGCTGCTACTGTGGCTGCCTGCCGTGACTACACACTCTGTCCACTTGTGCCAACTGTCCCTGACCTTATTCTGCCTTGCTGTGGCTTGATGCCCGTGACCTTTACACACTGTGTCCTTGTCCCACTCTATGGCCTACTCCTGTTTTTGCCACCTCCAGAATGTCATTGTGCCACTGTCTGACCTCCATGCTGCTGCTGTGGCTGCTGCCGTGACCTACACTCTGTGTCATTGTGCCACTATCTGACCTCATGCTGTTGCTGTGGCTGCTGCCATGACCTACACACTGTGTCAATGTGCCACTGTCTGACCTCATGCTGCTTCTGTGGCTGCTGCCGTGACCTACACACTGTGTCATTGTGCCACTGTCTGACCTCATGCTGCTGCTGTGGCTGCTGCTGTGACCTACACACTCTGCCATTGTGCCACTTTCTGACCTCATGCTGCTGCGGTGGCTGATGCCATGACCTACACACTGTGTCATTGTGCCACTCTGTGGCCTATTCCCTTTTTTGGCCATCTCCAGAATGTCATTGTGCCACTGTCTGACCTCATGCTGCTGCTGCCGTGACCTACACACTGTGTCATTGTGCCACTGTCTGACCTTATGCTGCTGTGGCTACTGCCGTGAACTACAAACTGTGTCATTGTCCCACTCTGTGGCCTATTCCTGTTTTTGCCACCTCCAGAATGTCATTGTGCCACTGTCTGACCTCATACTGCTGCTGTGGCTGCTGCCGTGACCTACACACTGTGTCATTGTGCCACTGTCTGACCTCATGCTGCTGCTGTGGCTGCTGCCGTGACCTACACACTGTGTCATTGTCCCACTCTGTGGCCTACTCCTGTTTTTGCCACCTCCAGAATGTCATTGTGCAACTGTCTGACCTCATGCTGCTGCTGTTGCTGCTGCCGTGACCTACACACTGTGTCATTGTGCCACTGTCTGACCTCATGCTGCTGCTGTGGCTGCTGCCGTGACCTACACACTGTGTCAATGTGCCACTGTCTGACCTCATGCTGCTTCTGTGGCTGCTGCCGTGACCTACACACTGTGTCATTGTGCCACTGTCTGACCTCATGCTACTGCTGTGGCTGCTGCTGTGACCTACACACTCTGTCATTGTGCCACTGTCCATGACCTCATGCTGCTGCTGTGGCTGATGCCGTGACCTACACACTCTGTGATTGTGCCACTGTCTGAGCTGTTGCTGCTGCCGTGACCTCCACACTGTGTCATTGTGCCGCTCTGTGGCCTATTCCTGTTTTTGCCATCTCCAGAATGTCATTGTGCCACTGTCTGACCTCATGCTGCTGTGGCTGCCGCCGTCACCTCCACACTCTGTCACTAATGTTGCCACCTGAGCTCTCAGCTTGTTTTTTTCCAGCTTTCTCTGACATGTTTTGGTCAGTTTTGCCCTCTTAAATGCCCAGGGAATTTTATAGTGAAGCGATTCTAAGAGCGGCGGCAGTCATCTGCGTGTCATACTAAAACACCACATTGTATGAAGACCAAACCAAGCTCCCTGTGCATATTTAAGCATGGCACAACGTTCTACAGCACCCTGCAGGCTCTGTGCAGCCTGGAAATAGCTGGTTTTTAATGTGATTCGTCCCGAAGTAATTCGGAACGAAGTTATTTTTTGCCGAGAAATTCGGCAAAGTGAACGAAACGAATTTCGGGAAATTCGCCCATCTCTAGTCATGATTTTTAAACTCGCTCATGTTTTCATCAACATCTTTGTCAGAGGTCAAACGTAGCCCATGTTCACGCTCGCTGTCATTGACACCTTGGAGTAAGCTAGAGCCTTAGTAGACAGTCTCAAGAAATAAAAAAATTCCAAAGCAGAGGCTCCAGCGAGAATTGAACTCACGACCCCTGGTTTACGAGACCAGTGCTCTACCACTGAGCTATAGAGCCAACAAGAAAATGGTCAGCTCTTTGCTTTTCATTTCGAAATCAAATGCTTATGAACTTGTCCAACAGAAAAATATTCCTCTTTAGGTATCAATCTGACACTCACGTAAAAGGTGCTCAATTGCATAGGTTCATGACGACAGTCGTTACCCACAAGAGCAAGGGTGATTAGTTAAGGTGTGGCGAGGTTTTCCGGCAGAGATTTAACGTGATCATTGTCCTCTTTATAGGAAGAAACATTAAGATGTTGAAGAGAAAAAAAAGGGGTTGGATAAAATTTGATTATCATTTTGATGATCCACAAAGAATGAAAAGTTATTTGAAATTTTTTTGAAGTGCAAAACATTTCACAGTGCTGCTATTATTTAAGTCCTTCTTGACACCTTTAAGGGTTGTCTCATCTAAAAGTTATGATGAGCAAATTAGTTAAAATCGTCATCGGGTCGATAGTCGAATCGGCAATTATCAAAAACGATTTCCGATAGTCAAAATAGATTATTCCCCTCACCTCTGTCTCTTCACCCCCCTTCCCGTAATTGTAAGCCCCAGGGGGCGGGACCCTCTCCCTCTTTACCATTTTTGTCACTTATTGTCACTTTGTAATTTTTTTGACCAATTTATTTAGTACCCCCTGAAATGTACAGCCCCTGGAATCAAGGGACCCAAAATAAATGATAATAATAAAAATTATCGCCGATGACCTTTAAAGTCTAGGGGAGAAAACAACACCTTCATTTTTACACCCAAACAGGGCTAAGATGCTGGAAAAACATCCACAACAGTCAAATGGATACTGCTTCATCTTAGGCAACACACTTAGGTTATAAAAGCCCAGAAAAAAAGTCACAGACCCTTCACTATCCCTGTCTTG
This sequence comes from Phyllomedusa bahiana, assembly GCA_025379985.1. Lineage (NCBI taxonomy): Eukaryota > Metazoa > Chordata > Amphibia > Anura > Hylidae > Phyllomedusa > Phyllomedusa bahiana. The sequence goes on from JAODAL010057535.1 coordinate 5,579, forward strand.
TACCACAGCATGACCCTTAACCCTCCAACACCCACAAATTAAAAAAGTGCCAGAAGGCAGTATGTTTTTGAACCATAAAATTTTACTTGAACTGGACATTGAATATCCCTGTCCTTGGGAACGCAGCATGAGCCCCAAACCTGCATGACCCCAGATTAAAAAGTGCCGGAAAAAGGATTCTTTCAACCACCATTTTAGAAAAAACTGGACAGAGACTATCCCTGTCCTGGGACACAACATGAGCCCCAAACCTGCATGACCCCCAGATTAAAAAAGTGCCGGAAAAAGGAGTCTTTGAACCACCATTTTAGTTGAACTGGACATTGACTATACCTGTCCTGGGCCACAGCATGAGCCCCAAACCTGCATGACCCCCAGATTAAAAAAGTGCCGGAAAAAGGAGTCTTTGAACCACCATTTTAGTTGAACTGGACATTGACTATACCTGTTCTGTACCACAGTATGACCATTAAACCTGCATGACCCCCAGTTTAAAAAGTGCCGGAAAAAGGAGTCTTTGAACCACCATTTTAGTTGAACTGGACATTGACTATACCTGTCCTGGGCCACAGCATGAGCCCCAAACCTGCATGACCCACAATTTTAAAAAGTGTCGGAAAAAGGAGTCTTTCAACCCCCAAATTTTAGTTGAACGGACATTGACTATATCTGTCCTGGGCCACACCATGAGCCCCAAACCTGCATGACCCACAGATTTAAAAAGTGTCTGAAAAAGGAGTCTTTGAACCACCATTTTAGTTGAACTGGACATTGACTATACCGTTCTGTACCACAGTATAAACCATTAAACCTGCCCTGACCCACAGATTAAAAAGTGCCGGAAAAAAGGGAGTCTTTGAACCACCATTTTATTTTAAAACTGGACATTGACTATACCTGTCCCTGGGTAACCACATCTGTTCAAGTCTTCCCTGTACCTCCCTTGTACAATTCAGAGGAATATTTTGTATCATTTTTTTTGTACATGCAAGTGTTTTAGTAGTTTAATTCTAGAAAACACAATTTTTTAAAATAGGGTGGAACATCTTTGTTTCTCTTTTTTTTTTTAAATTTTTATAAAAGGGTTGTCTCAATACAGGAATTGCTAGCTATTTTAAAAATCTTGCAAAAACAAGTCATTTTGCAATATGGTTCCATTAACAGTGTCCTACCTATTCCTGTTTTTTGACAGAACCATCACCTTTGAGCCACTTTTGACAATTGTGAAGAACAAATGTCTGTTAGAAACCCCAATTTTTTACAAAAGGGCCTTGGTATAGCTGCATTTCCCCAGCAAAATGGGCCCCAAAAATTCAAAACAAATGACCTTGAGCCCTTTGACAATTGTGAAAAAAAATGTCTGTTAAAAACCCCAATTTTTTTTAGAATAGGGCCCGTGTATAGCTGCAATTTCACAGCAAAATGCCCCCAAAAAATTTAAAACATGACCCTTGACCACTTTTGACAATTGTGAAGAACAAATGCTGTTAGAAACCACATTTTTAGAATAGGGCCTGTAGTATACTGCATTTTCCCGGAAAATTCCCCCCAAAAACAAAAAATGACCCTTTAGCCACTTTTGACAATTGGTGACGAACAAAGTCTGTTAGAAAAAACATTTTTTACAAAGGACCGTAGTATTGCGCATTTCAAAGCACCGACCCAAAAAATTATAAAAAGACTTCCACCATGTTAAAAAATTTTGAGGGAGAAATGCCACTTAAAAATCACATTTCTGTTTCCCAAAAGGGCCATATTATTTCTGTATCCACAGCAACATGACCCCAAAAAAAATAAAAAATTTTCTTCTCAGCCCGTTAAAAATTGTGAGGGGGAAATGCCACTTAGAAGCCACATTTTCCTTTTCCCAAAAAGGACCATGATTATAGCTGTATCTCACAGACCATGCCCCCAAAAAAATTTAGAAAAATGACTTTCTAACCCACTTTTTAAAAATTGTGAAAAGGGAAATGACACTTAAAAGGGCCACATTTCTGTTCCAAAGGCCCCATGTTTAAATAGCTGTATCTCACGGGCACCATGACCCCAAAAAAATAGAAAAAGACTTCCCCAAGCCACTTTTAAAAATTGTGGGGAAAAGAAATGCCACTTAAAGCCACTTTTCTTTTTCCAAAGCCCAAAAATTATAGCAAAAATCCACAGCCACCGGGCCCCCAAAAAAATTTAAATAAAACAAATTTCCCATAAAGCCACTTTTAAAAAATTGGGGGGAAAAAAACCCCATTTAGAACCAAAATTTCCCGGGTTCCAAAGGCCAAAGATTATAGCGGGTATCTCACAGCACCAGGCCCCCCAAAACCAATTGACAAGGCGAAAAATTTCTAAAGATAAAGGGTGGGGTTAAAGGGGGGAATACGGTTTTGTCATAAAACCCTTTGGTGCCCTTTTTACAGTCCCCCCAAAGCAAAACCAGCAAAAAAGAATTTTTTGGGACCTGAAAAAAAAATTGCAGTAAAAATGATCTTTTTTAAAAAAAATTTTTTCAAGAGGCCCAAATTTCTGTTTGAAGGGGAATGGGGGAAGAAAACCCCGGCAACTAACCCGGGTGACCCCCCGGCGTTTGGGGGGCCACAACATCATTAGAGTTTCCAAAGGCCCTAAATTCATCTTGATGAAAGCAAACGATCCACTTTAATTTTGGGAAAAGGCCGGGAAATGCGTTTTGTCTGTAATGACCCCCTCCACCTTGGGGTTTGAAGGCCCCGCTCAGTTTATGACGCGGGCTGCGGGGCAGGACAACACCCCAATTTGGGGCGTGGGCGACGACTGGGGGCCATTCATCCTTTTTTGGAAACCCAGAAGCCCAAATTTGGGCCGGGAACACACCAAAACATCGGTTTTGAGATGCAGATATCTGCCCATGATCTTAAGCTGGTCTCTGTGTGTTGAAAGGGGGCCCCTTTGCATTACATGCTTTGGTGAGGTTTTTAAATAAAGATTGCCAAAAGGTCACCCTTAGGCTTTGCCACATTCCCTGCTGCGGGCCCGGCTACGGTTTACTTGGAAACTAACTTGTGCCCACGTCACGCCCGTTTTTCCCCCACCGGGGAAAATTTGAAGAACTTAAGCAAACGAAACAGATGTCTCCATTTTAATCAATCAGCAAGGCCCCAAATTTCCTGCTTTTTACTCTCTATTTTTTTGTGGGGGGGAAGGAAAGGGGTTGATTTTGGTTTTTTTACCGGGACCCAGGAGGGGGGCCACCCAGTAACTGTTTTCATTTATGGGATGGTTTTTAATGCGGGGATCATTTTGGAAAAAATGGAGCACCCCCAATACCCCATGGGAGAAAAGGAGCCTTGATTTCCCAAGCCCGGGGTTCGAGGGGACTGGGCAAACTAAATCTTCCTCATCTTCCCCTCCGCCTAAAATTTCCCGCCCCAAAACCTTTTTCCAAGGCAGGGCCCGCCCGGTAACTTTTTGGTTCCATTAAACCTCCTCCCCCTTCGTTTCCTCAGGCCAGCTTAAAACACAGCCCTGTTTTTGCCTCAGATGAGCACCCGAAGCTGATGCGCCCCCCTTTGGGGCACTACCCGGGACCCCAAACCCCTGCCAAAATGAAACCCCTCCGTCGCGGGCGGGCCCCTGAATTTTTTCAGAATTCCAACGATCGTTCCAGAACTAAATCCCCAAACAATGGTCTTTCCCGGACAAGGGCTTGTCCGCACTGACCTTTTGGGGGGTGTTTTCTTAAAACTGAAAGGGGATGGTGCAGGGGCTTTTTTCCCCCTCCCCTCCACTCTGGGGTTGGGCCCCTCAACCCCCGGGAGGCCGCACCGCGCTTGCAGGCCCATGTGTCACTTCGTACTGCGTAAATGGCATTCGCTCCCTCCCAAATTCGGGAGCATGTGGAGGGGGGAATTCCACCCGTTTTTGCCACGTCAAAAAATTGGGGACGGTTGATGGGGAGGCCAAGCTGCCCGCTGCAACGCAGCCAGGGCGGGCGAAGCGGGGTTGAACGCAAAAATTTGCGAACTCGGGACCTAAAAGCCTTCCCAGCGGGCAGTCCAGACCCAGGTAGCGCTTTAGAAATTTCGGGCCCACAAGGTTCATGACATTTCCAGGAAAGGGGATGGGCTCCAGCCTCCCATTTTAAGGGCGGCCAGAAAATTTTCCCGCCCTTTTATCGCACACCCACCTTTCCCTTGGCAAAAAGGTTTTCTTGTCACCCAGCCAGCCCCCTTTTTCCCCCCTTTTGCGGTGCCGTCCCCCCAGCTCCTGACCTGGGTGTGGACGTCCCCCAAAAGAAATTTTAAAATTTTCAAAAAGGCCGGTTTCTCGGGGGCCCGAGGGCCACCAGAGGCCTTTTGGGGGAAAGAACCCTGCCCCAACCCTGCGGTTTTTGAAGGCGTGCGCCGGGGCCTGAAGCCACCGCCCACCAACCAAGACATCCCACCCCAGCTCACCCATGAGCTGTCACAGAGATATATCGGCCATGGAAAATGCTTACTAGTCCATGTGTCGGTGGCAAATGGACTTTTCCCGGGAAACATAGATGCAGACCAACCGCTTGAAATTTTAAAAGACACGTGTTTGGCCCAAAGGGGCAGGGACGGCTTTTCGGCAAAGAAATCCCTGCTCGGGAAATCTGGTTTTGGGGGCAGGCAAGGGCCTTTGACGGGGCAAAAACCCATCTCGGGCCCCCAAAATGGAAAAGGGGCAACTTTTCCAAGGTTTAAAAAGCCTGGCAATCCGACATTCAGGCTTTTTGGTTTTTTGGGATGGATTGTTTTAAAAAGTGTTTCTTCTGCCCCCAAAAAAACCCCTGGAAGACAAAAGGGGCTGGCTGCTAGCCCTGGCCGCTGAAACGAAATGCAGGCCCCTTAAAATTTGGGGGAAAAGGAAAAGGGGGTTGGGGAATAGGTCTCGGGTTGGGGCGGGTTTTGGTACTCGGGCAAACGGTGGAGGCTGAAGGCGGGGGCCTGATCCCAAATCATGACTCTGAGAGCAGGGTGGCAGCTGAGGAATGTTTTGGTGGGGGGCGGGGGAGGGGGAGGCGGAACTGAGGGGTGACAGGGGTTTGGGAAAACCCCCGGAAACGGTGGGCCCCTTTTTTTTGGGCCAAGTTTTTGCCTCCAATTTAAATTTCACCCATTCGCTGCATGTGATTTGGGACATGTTGGTGGTGGTAAAACCCCAAAATTTTCCCTTGCCTAAAACTGATGCTTTTATGGCAAGGCGGCAAAAGACATCGCGGGGTAAAATCAGAGGCTTGCTCAAAAAAGGGCCCCCGGGCTTTGAGAGGTCCTGGACCTTTTAAACGGCGATAAAGGGGAGGAGGGGGGTTTTTCCGGGCTGACCGTGTTTTGGCGGAATCATCTCAGCAAACTTCGCGACCGCCCCCCTCCCTTTTTGAGGCCGGGGAACCCGAAACAAAACACTACCCTATCTCTTCCTCCTCGTCCCAGTGATGAACCCGCCCCGGCAAGCAAATTTTCTGAAAAAAAGAAAACGTTGGACCCCAAAATTAACGTCACCCTCATAAACAACACGGGGGGGGTGGATTTGGGGCCTCCTACATTCTGAAACCGGGGAGCTGCGGGCAACAAAAAAGAGGCACTGCAAGGCTTTGCCGACCGCCTGGGATTTGGGGCCATTAAACCGGGGTTTCCCCTTCTCCTCCTCGGGAGGGCATAAAGAAAATTTGGGTGCCAGACAGGAAAAAATTTCATTCCTTTTTTGGCCTCTTAAATTTTTTAAAACATGCCTTCTCCCCCCAAACCGGGCTTTGTCATCAAAGAGGTTTTCAAAAAGGGTTTTAATCCACAGGGTGGGTAAATGAGTTGACATTTGGGCTCCCTTTTTCGTTTCATTTTTGGGAAGGGATGCTGAAATGTTTGTTTGACAAAAATTTGGGGCCGTGACTGGGAGGATAAAGGAAAGGTAAGATAAAGGATTGGGCGATGCTGTTTCTTTTACTGAGTTTTCACAGGCCCTGACCCAGCTTTGACGGGCCCTGACGGTCCTGAAAAACCGACGATCCACAGGCTTGTGTGTTTTTCCCAAAGCACTGGGAAGGGAGCACCTTCTTTTCGTACCTCTACCTCCATGTCCTCCCCCCCCTCTTTCCCTCCTTACCACCGCTTTTTCGCCCCCATGTTCAAAAAAAGAAAAAATTTGAGAAGGTTTTGGAAGTTTTTTTGGAAAAGGTTCTCTTTTTTAAAAAGACGCAAACCCCCGGCTATTTTTTTAAACCCCTCTTAATTTTCCCAAACAGCCAACAAAAATTAGAAACAAAAATTTTTCTTTTGCAAATACCATGAAATGCGGTCTGGTGGAAGAACCAAAAAGACAAAATCAACATGTTTTCCTTCAGTCCCGGGGAATTTACAACTGCCCCAGTAGGACTAGGAATTGAAGTTTTAAACAAAATATCATAAAAGGGTGCGCTATTTTCACCAAACTGAATTCAACGAGCCCAATAAAACTATTCAGAATTACCCCCGGATGATAAATTGTGTTTTTTTTTCAGCGATAAAAACGAGAACATTTTCTAGAAAATTTTTCTATCAGAATTGTCGTACAACGTGGCTATTTGAAAAAACGTATTAATTCCGCCAGAGCTTTATCCCTAGACCCTCCCACTTTTGTTCTAATTTTTCCAAAAATATTCCAAACCTTTAGTACCGTAATTTTTGGTCTCCTCCTACTACTTTAAAAGGGGACCCCGGTTTTAGATATAATATCCTCTTCAGATCCCGGAAAAAGGGGAAAGATTGTCCCCCCCTTAGGGCCGTAAACCCTTAAATATTCGCTATTTTTTTATTAGCTACCCCTTAAAACCACTTTAAAAAAGGGGCCCAACCCTCAAAATTCCCCGTGTCTTTATTCACCAAAGGCACGCCAAATTCTTAAAAGTAAACAATAACATAACACCTCCCTTCCTTTCGCAGCAGATCCAAAGACCTGGCCCAACCCATAACTTTTTAAGCCTAAAAAAATCTGACTCTTCCCAAATGGGGTCCCCTTTGGGAAAAAGCGCGATTCAGTTTTTAACTTTTTTAGGGGTGTCTACCTTTAATTTTTTTTTTTTTTTTTTCCGGCGACCGAATCCTTTAATATTCCAAGAAATAGAAAATTTAAACCCTTTTAAAGACTTTGGCATTGGGGTTTCAGCAAAAACCCCAGGGATATCCTGCTGCTTCCCAAAGATATCTATTTTACGTATGTTGGGTGGCTAATGGCTCAGAAGGAACAAGAAAACAACCCGTAACTTAACCCCAACTTTAAAAAACCCTGGGTGAAATTTTCCTAGACACATCTAACCCCCTGAAAAAAAATTTTTTCCGGATAGAGCCCGAGAGATAGAGAAATTTTTTTTTTTTCCCTTTTTCCCTTTTGCGGGGATTTTGGCTTTCCCTTCCCTTTCCCAAATGAGAAATTTTTAACTTTAAAAATTTACAAAAAAAGAAAAAACAAGCTCCAACTGGGAGAAGCCAACCCCCACGGGGAAACCCGTTTAGCGGGACAAGAGACACCCGAATATCTTTAATCGATATGGATCAAGTAGTGATCCAGGGCCCGTTGCTCTCTCCCCAGTCCACATCACTATGGGTGAGGAGGAGAGCCACATCTCCCATCCCCCCCTACCAGAATTTATCGTATTTTTCCCCCTCAAGCCCTTATTACTACACCTCCCGCATTAGGCACGGGATTTCCCCATAACTCAACCCTTAGGACATATCCTGCAAACCAAAGCATTAATCATACTTGATTATGTCCATGAGGCAATATCTTGTTCACATTCCTGCAAGTCCCAGTTGTAACTGCTTACGGACCCAGAGCTGACGCAGATCTTTTCCGCTGTTCCTTCGGGCTTTGTTGAGAATTCCGCGGAGATAAACCCTCCCCCACCCGCTGAGAACCCCCTGTGGGAAGATCTGGGAGCCGACGCTGCGGCTATTGTCGAGAGGTTTGACCCTCCAGATCCCTGCGTCTCCTATCCATAAAGTGTTGAGCTTCTGCTGGGGTCTTTTAATGCTAATAGGTTATTTGGCCATCAAGAATCCATATTGTTTGGATCCCTTTTAAGACAGTTTGGGTTTTAAACCCACCAATAAAGTAATTTTTATTTGATGAAAGAGTTAGCGGAAAACGTTATCTGTTTATGTTTTCTTATCGCATAGTTGTTTGGGGGAAAAGAGTTTTCCCCACCGGGAGTCTTCTCCTTGGTCCATTTGGGGCATAGTTTTCTTATTATTTCACAGTTTCGGTATCTATTTTTTCCAGGAGTTTTTTTTTAAAAACTTTCTTTTATTAAAAAAATTGAAGTTGACAAATAATACAAACTGAAAGTTATCATAAAAACATTTAAAGAATGTACTGCCCCAAAAAAGGACAGGAACTGAAAAAAACGAAAATTAAACAATCGTGGATTTTTCGAAAAAAAACCAAATAAATTTTTTTTGAATAAAAAATAAACTTGCTTTTTTGGGAGTAGAGATGGGAATTATTGTACTACAGTAGATGCACGTAACTAGAAAAATAACCATGTTTCCCAAAGAGTTTTTCTTTTTTAAAGACATAAGGAGGGTCAATTAAAAATTCTTTTTCACGGGCAAAATTTGAGATTAATTCTTTTGTTTAAACCTCAATTTTTTGGGGGGGTTAGGTCCTTTCCAATTGAATGCAATAGCTGTTCTGGTGTTTAAGAGTGTGAAAAAAGAAGGGGTGCGGAGGGATGAGGGGAAATCCATAAACAATATCTAAAACCGAAAAAAAAGTTAGGGTCAAAGTAAAGGGAAAATTGAAATTTTTCTGGAGAAGATTAAAAGATAAATTTTCCAAAAAATTTTTGAAGGGACGGGGCACCCCCACCAGAAGGGTGAGGGGTGCCTTGTTTGACCCCCAACTTTTCCCAAAACATTGATTGAGGTTTCCAGGGAACATTTAAAGAAACCCTTGGGGGGGAAGCACCCGTAGGTGGACCTTTTCATGTTTTTTTAGGGTTTTTATGATCCGATAAAGAGGAAAAAGAGGGGTTTGTGCTTTTGTCCATTGATTTAGATTTTTGGGGGAGGATAAACCCTTTTTCCCCTTTTAAAACATATTTTGGGAATTTGGGGAGGTGGGTTTTTGGGCCCAAATTTATTGTTTTGGTTTTGTTATAAAAAAGGCCCTTTTTCAAAACCCTTTTTTTGCAAAGAGAAAGTTGGGGAAATTTCAGGAGGGGGGTGGGTGAGGTGTTGGCCATTTTTAGTTTGGGACCCAATGTTTTTTTTGCGGGGAAATTTGAAAAAAAGTTGAGCGAGGAAAGAGAATAAGAATTGGGAGAATGTTTTTAAATTTGAGAGGGGGGTTTTCACCCTGAAACAGTTGGTTCCAATTTTTGAGGATGCCTTGCTTCTGCATGTTTTTAAATGTAAGGGAAAATTTTCCCAGCTTTTTAAAGAGTTTTTAAGGATATATCCCCCTTACGAAGGTTTGTTTTCCAATGTTAGGTATAAAGTAAGTAGCCCAAAAGTTTAATAAGTTGTTATTGCCTAAGTGAAGGGGGGTTTGGCAAAGGGGCCCCAAAGTAGGGGATTTTAAAGGGGTATTAGGGGATAGGGTTGAAAATAAAGGGGAGATTTTTTTTGAAAACCAAACATGTTAGAATCAGTTTGGCCCAAAAGTAAAAGGGGCTTTGTTTCAAGCAAAATAGCCCGTTGGAAGAAAGGGAAAAATTTGGGGTGCTTTTTCCCCCATCTTATTGTTTGGGGAAACAAGGGTCCGTTTGACTCTGGGCTTTTTCCCACACCAAAAAAAAGGTAAAAGAAAATTTTTGGGAAATTTTAAGTTCATTACGGTAGGTATAAGATGGGAAATTTGGGTTCGCGATTTTATATGTATTTTGGTAGCATTGATTTTTTAAAAACGCTGAATTCTTGCTACCCAAAGATGGGTTTAAGGGGTTTTGTTTAATTTTTGATTTCGTTTCTAAATTAGACAAAAGGGAATTAAAATTTTAAAATTAAATTGTACGGGAAAGGGGGAAAAGGGGGAATGATTTTAAATACCTAAAAATCAAACTTTTCTTCGCTAGTTTGAAGTCAAAGGTTTTTAAAATTTGGCATTTTGGGATTTAGGATTTTTAAATGGGGAATTTTGATGACTTTGTGGTGTTTAGTTTGTAATAAGATTTTCATGGGAAAATTGAGAGAGGGATTTTTGGATGTTGGGAAATTGGGATTGGGGAAATTTGAAAATTTAAAATTAATGTAAATTCTCATATAGATTAAATTTTATGGTTAGTCTGGTTAACTAGGAGCCAGTATACGTGGGTTACTTTAATTTTTGTTAGGCGGGGCTCGACACACAAAAACAAAAATTTAGCGGGGATAGAGGACTCATTTGCCGGGGGGTTTTAGTTTTAGGCCCAAAAGGGGGGGAGAAAGCCGGGGTTGGGGAACAGATGCTAAAGGTTTTGTATAAAGGGCTGTGATTGCATAAAATTATAAAACCCGAAAAACCCAAATTTGATAAAGGAAATCTTTTAATGTATTCCCAGTTGATCTATCGAAAGCTTTTTCAGCGTAAGTGACAAAAAAAGCCCCATCTGTGTCCGGGGACCCTCCCAATTTTTTACCAAGTCCAGAAACAGTTTTGGGGCATCTCTGGCTTGTCGCCCTTTGGACAATCCTTTTTGATTTTATGTAAAAGTTTGGGGTTTTTTAAAACATTTATTAAGGCGGGGAAGCTAATATTTTTGCAAAAAATTTTAAATTGTCTGTTTTCCCAATAATGAGTTTGGGGTTTTAGTTGGCAGTTTTTTGTCATTGGGTTTTTACCTGGTTTGGTTTGTTTTTGATAGTGGTTAAGAGCCCCTTTTGGGGGACCCGGGAAGGGGAAAAATTTTTTTTTAAAAAAGTAAAACTAAATGGGGAGAAAAAATTTTCTGAGAAAGCGTTTTAAAATACTCGTTTGTAATTTGAAAATCGGTCCGGGGCTTTATTCTTTTTACTTTGAGGGAAATGGCGTGCCCCAACCCTTTCTGCAAAGGGGATAGGGGGAAAGTTTAGTTTTTTCCTAAATAAAGGGGGGGGGAAAGAGTGGGGTAAAGTTATAGAGGTGGGGAAAATTATTTATATCACAGTCAAAGGGGAAAGAAAGGGAATTTCTCAGTTAAATGAAGATTATGAGAGGCTTTAAAAAGGTGAAATTGTTTCAGCAATATTGGGTGGTTTTAATGAGTTTATTCCCTGGGAGGGGAATTTAGATGGGGTTTTTTAAGATTTAGCTTTGTAAACTTTGTTTCTTTGGCTAGTAGTTTTGGGGGGTCTGTTTTCTTGTGTGAAAAAATTCCCCTTTTCTTTTTTAGGAGATTAAATTCGTTTTTTCCCTTTTGATACAAAATAGAAAAATCTTTCCTTTAAAGGAAGTTTAAATTATTCGTTTAGTCGGCGATGGATTAGCTTTAAAAATCCGCCCCCAGGTTTTTGATTTTTAAAGAAATTGGGTTTATTGAAAAGAAGTTTGGGTTTATTTTTTTTCTAGATTTTTATTTGGGTGTTGAATAAGGAACCCGAAAAAAAGGGCCTTATGGGCACCCATGATTGAGGAGGAAGAAGCAGTGGGGTATTAAAGTGAAAATAAAACTTTAAATTGTGATTTTAAAATTTGGTGACATTTTCTGGGGTTTTTGAGGAGAAAGGGTTTTTTAGTTCCCGAGGGGTTTCGGGGTTTTGGTACGAAATCTCAAGGTTTATTTTCTTTCCCGGTGGGTGATTTAGACCAGGTAATTGATCCGATGTCAGAGGAGAGAAGTTTTTTTTAGTTTAAAAATTTTTTCAATTATGAAAAAGGGCTTTTAAAGGAGTGGGGCTTTTAGGAGGGGGAAAAAAAAGGGGTTGTTCTTTTTGTGGGGATGCCAAAAAACGCCGGAAAACGTGAAGCTTTCCCCTTGTAAGAAAGTGTAAAGATCAGGGGTTTAAAATTTTCCCCTCGATTAGAGGGGGTCTTGTATTTTTTACCCCTAAGTTTAAATCCCACTACAATAAGTCCGCCTTTTCTAAAGTTTTTAGTGTGGAAGGGTTTAAATTTTCGGTTGGGGTAAAAGGAAATTTTTTTTTCATTTGGCGGGGTATTGTGAAAAATGAGTGTAAAGGGTTTTAAATTTAAAATTTTACAAAACCCAAAATAAAGTTATCGAACCCTTTTGGTTTTATAATTTTTTTTGGTTTGGGTAAATTTTAAAAGAGATTTAATTTCTGACAAAATTTTCGACGCCCGCTTTCTTTTTAGAGGCGTGTGGTGGAAGATGAAGGGGGAAATTTGCATTTTTCAACTATGTGATATGGGAAAAATAAAAAGTGCTCCCGTAAAAAAAATAAAATTTTAGCTTTGGATTTAGTTACATCTCTCCACTGCAAAGAGGCTTAAGCGGGGGGGGGTTAAACCTTTCACAATTTTAGGTTAAAAAAATTTAACGACATAAAATGAGAATATAAAAAGTATGGGGGACCGGGAATTTCATTAAACAAGGAAAAAGGGAAAAGCTCAAGAGATGCCACCCCCAATTTTGGGGAACCCGTGGAACAAAATCACGGGGTTTAAATATAGGGAAAGGGTTTTAAAAAAAAACTTGAGAAATTAAAAAAATAACATTAAAAAGAGAAAATTTTTTCCTTCAGGAGGAACACAAAAGGGCCCAAATCCTGCCTTGGAACCCCGTTTAAAAAAAGAAAAAGTGAAAAACAACAAAAGGGAGCTTTCCCCTGCCGTATATTCGAGTTTGGAATTAAGACGTAAAGGGGTTTTGAAGGGGTCAGGGTTTCAGGTTTTGAAAGAGTCTGGTTGTTTTATCGGACCAAAAGAGGGGGGGGGTGTTTATCTCTGGAGTGTTTGGGTTTTTTTTGGGGGTGGGCTGGGGTCAATTTGGGGCAAGCAAAGGGTTTCCGTTTTAGAATAGTACAAACCCTTTTCCGGGAGTTGGAGGTATATTAAGTGCCTTTCTAGAGATTAAGTTTGACCCGGGAAAACCCAAACTATAAACAAACTCCTTGGCACGAAAAAATTTTTGTGAAAAGGGGTTTGGAAACGTTTTCCCCCCTCATTAAACTTGCTTTCTGACAGGTCAGGGGAAAAATTTATATGTTGAAAGCGCTTGGGGGGGACCACCCCCTTTTCGGAGCGCCGAAGGAAGTCTTCCCCTTTTTTATTATAGAAGTGGATGCGTTTTTTGTGTCCCCCTTTGGGGCTTGATGAGGTAAATTCCCCGGCTTGGGGATTCTTTTGGATCCCGTCAATTTTGAGATTTTTGTTTAGTGCCCGTGGGGAAAGGGGGAATTCCATGAGGTCGGGTTTGGTAAGCATTTTAAATTTAATTTTGGCCCTAACTGTTTCAGGAATACCCCGAAATTTCAGTTATTTGCCCTTTATCTGTCTTCCGGGGCCAAGACTTTTGTTGGGGAGACGTTTTTCCCCCTCCCCTAGAGGGTTTTTTAGCATTTATTAAGCTGTTTGGGGTTTGCAAAAAATTTTGCCTTTTTAGATTCAATATGGTCTGTTTTGTTTTAGAGAGTGAAATCCCGTTTAAGTTCAGGAAAACATTTGTTCAAGTCAGAGTGGAGTTGGGGGTGGGGGAAGGAAGAGAAAAAGTGCTGCAAGTAAATTTTTTTTTTAGGGGTTGCGCTTCAAAAGGGTTCTTTTCGTTCGATATCTACCCGATTCCCCCCTTTGGGGGAAAAAAGGGCGCGAGGGTGATGGGGTTAATTTTTAGGGCCCCTTTTAGTAGTGGTGCTTTTCGGGAGGAAGAAGTAAAAAAAATTTTGGGAAATTTGGGGGTTTGGTTTTTGGGTTTTTTTTTATTTGTTTCCTCCCATAATGGGTTCCCTTTTTTTTGGGAATTGCGATCTGTGAAAATGTTTCGCCAAATAGGATGTTATATTTAGTAGAATGGGGTTTTAAAAAGAAGTGCCCGTCCAAAACCCCTTTTTGGGTTTTTTTAGGTGGTTTTAAAAAAGATTAAAAAAGGTTTCAATAAAAGGGGGAACAGATTTCAGATTATTCCGTCGCTACGGAGGAAGTTTACAGTTGGGTTTTTAATGAGGCCTTTTAAATTTTGTTTTCAGTGGTGGGGTTTCACTGAGGAATTTGAGTTTTGCACTGGGATTTGAAGGAGGTTTGGTTTTGTTGTGAGTCAGTTAAAAGTAATTTAGACAGTAATGAGGAAACACTGTATGATAAGGGATGTTTCCAAAAAACAGTTCAAAAATTTTAGTGGCAGGTTTGAAATTAAAAAAAGCAAATATCCCTCTGAGGAGTGAAAAATACTCCCTTTGTCCAAAATGGGAAAACAGACAAAAATTTGTTAAAAAAAGGAACCCGCTTTACAGGATTCTTTAAAAAGTTAATAAGCAGGGGAAATGTCTGAATTTTAGTTTATGGAGACTTATTAAGGGGGGTTTATAAAATTCAGGAGGTGGATAAAAAGTATGCTTTGAGGGTCATAGAGTTATAAGGGAACCCCTGTGGGGTTTTTTGCAATATAGTAACGGTTTAAAAGGGGTTTAGCTTTTTGAGAGCTGGCACTTTTGAATAGCCAGGGCTTTTCCCGGAGCCTTTACAAAACTGTCAGGGTTTTTAGCACTGGGGGCCTTTTCTGCACTGCAGTTATGATGTTGTGAGGGGGCACTCTGATGTTTTTAGGGGCCTGGTATGTCCAAACGCGTGGGGTTGGGGTAGATGAGGTGGTAAATTTAGATTTGTATGCACCCCAAAATTATGTACCGGCCCGTGCTTGATCCCTTGCAGTTTGATAAAAACTCAGTTAAATTTCAGGCAGAGAGGGAAGAGGGTGAGATGTGCCCCAAATTTGGGGTTAACAAAGACACTGACTGTCAGTTGGTTTTGGGGCCCCGGTTTTGGGGAGATACCAAAGTCGGGAGGGGGAAAAAAGTGCCACTGCAAAAGTCCCCAAAACAGAGCCCCAATTCTGTGTTGGGTCTTGCTGGGTCATTACCATGTTCGTTGGGAGGGAAAAGGAGGGAAACTTGAGTAAGCTTTCAGCAGGCCCCTGATGAAAACTCTGGGGAATTTGGGGGATTTTGATTGTAGGGTTTTTTTTTGCTCAGTTCCTTTTTCCCCCGAATCCCGAGGAAGGGGAGGGCTGGGGGTCCAAAAAAAAATGGGATTTGGGGTTATTGGCAGATTTGGACTGGCTTCAGAGGAGCTCAAAAGGAGATTTTTGTTAGTACAGTGCCCTCCAGGCCAGCCCCGTTTCCAGGGGGTTTTTGATGTTTCTTTCCAAAGATGGCTTTGTCCCGGTGTTAAAGGGGACCTCTCGAGAAATGGCCCCTTCAAGAGGGGATGTTATATTGGACAAGGAAAACCCAAATTTGAGTCCGTTTTAACATTTCACAGGACTTGTTTTCAAATGAGATATTTTGCTGGAGCACACCAAATTGTGAGGGTCAGAAGCCCTTTGGACCGGGGGACGCCCCCCTTTTTTAGATCCCGGGGATCTCTCTGTTTTTTTTACCCCTTTTTGGTTCTCCAGCGGACGGAAAAATTTAAAACAGATTTGAAAACCCCGGTGAATTGGCAAATGTGGGGTTGGTTTAAACCCCTTTTATTGTGCTGGATTTATTGACTGGTTTAGTTTATGCTAAGGTCCTTGGGGGAGGAGAATAGGGTTCCGGTGTTAAAGTAAGTTTACTCTTATTTCTGTAATTTAGTTTATAGACCCGCTAAGTTTATGGGGTTAAAATGGTTTTTGGGGCAGAAGGTTTAAAATTTGGGGGCTTTACAAGGGGGGAAGTGTTTTAAAAGATGCAGTATTGTATTAGCTCAAGGGGGCCTGCCATAGGGCACTGAAGGGGTTCGTGGGGTGGGAGACAGGGTTGCAGGTTTTATTGGGATTTTTCTCAATAGTGACAAGTGTGAGTGCTTTGCCTTATCGCATTCATCCGGTGGACCCTCCATAGTCAGGTTCAGGAGCCCTGGGGCAGGAGATGGGTGTTTGTGCTTTACCTTTGTTAATTATATGATGTAAATATGTGATTTGCTTCTGTAATCTATATTATGCAGAAGTATACACAATATCACACTATCTTCCTTTAGTTTTATGTAATCACTTAGTTCTTCATATAATAAAGTTTATAAAGCCTTTGGTGTTGCCTTCTTTAAAGCCGTTCAGGACCCCTTATATAGTTGGCAAAACATTTGGTACCAGAAGTGTTAAACATACGGCAGAAAGTTTTTCTGATTAAGGAACTGTTGATAGCAACCTCCTGGCCTTAAAAAGCAGATTTTAGCAAAATTCCGATAATCCGGAATATGGTGTAAAACGCATGGCAGATGGTTTTTCTTATTAAGGCTGTATTGTTAGCGACATTTTGGCCTGAAAAGACAAATTTTAGCAAAATTCCAATAGTCCGGAATTTTCAACCTCCATCCAATAATCTGGAATATAGTGTGAAATTGTGTAAAACATGTTTCTCTTTATGAAGAAAGAGGTTGTAAATGTATTTGTTGATATTCCAGGCTGGGAGCAGGCTCCCTATTGTATTTTGGCCAATAAGTGGTCGCAATATGTTGCACTGAGTGAATCAGGGGTAAGTGTATAAAATATGTGGAACCAACTGATGTGGTTACACGTTTGCAAAGGGTAAAAAATTGAAAGAAACAAGGAATTGAATGCTACTGCATTCAATTCCTTAAGAGGTTGGATTTTGTTGGATTTTGTTACGTGCTTATAGGAAACAGCATGAAGAACATATTTAGTTCTTGAAAAAAAAAACAGGAGAGAGGGAAAAAAAAAGTAAGTAATGTAGGTAGTGGAAATAGCAAGCAAGATAGAAATTAAGAGGTGTTTTGAAGACATAGGATAAATTGCTATATCAGTTTTGTTTTAGGAAAATAGCAATTCTGTAAATAAGAGACCCTTATAATAGCTAAGACTCAGGTCTCTTTATCTGGCATGTTAATCTCTAGAGAAACACATGCATGTTATGACATATTAAAGTGATTTTATGTGTACAGATAAGCATGGTGAAAGCTTATTGTCTCAAAAAATGTGTAGATCCGCGGGTTTTTGTTTT
>JAODAL010057536.1:0-22620 GCA_025379985.1 Phyllomedusa bahiana
AAACCCTTCCCTGCACTATTCAAAACTAAGAAAACTATTTTGTGCTGAGTTACATTTAATAAATGTATCTGTTCCGACTTACATACAAATTCAACTTAAGATGAAACCTACAGTCCCTATCCCGTTCTTAACCTGGGGACTTTCTGTAATACAAATAATAATAATAATAATAATAATAATTAATAAACAAATTAACATCTAATAAATAATACTAATAATAAAT
Organism: Phyllomedusa bahiana; assembly: GCA_025379985.1. Lineage (NCBI taxonomy): Eukaryota > Metazoa > Chordata > Amphibia > Anura > Hylidae > Phyllomedusa > Phyllomedusa bahiana. The sequence continues at coordinate 224 of JAODAL010057536.1, forward strand.
ACAGTTAATAATAATAATAATACTTAATAAACAAATAATAATAAATATATAATAAATAATAATTAAACCATAGATCCTAAATTAGGGATGTGGGGGGTTACTTACCTAATAACATGGGTACCAAATTTGGGTGATGGGTTTGGCTGACTTGTTTGCAGGGATACATGCTTAATTGGGGATTACCTACCTAAAAGGGGTCTAACTATCTGTGGGGCCTTATGTAGTATATATGATAGCGCCAGCCAAATTCTAGTTAGTGTTTCTGTATTTTTAGAGGTCTACCCTCTGAACTTTGTTGGACTATGTCGGACCAGAGTTGGATCCATTTCTTTAAAAAAATGTTCAAAGAGCAGGGTTACTGTTAGACACAAACCCTCTCATGTGAATAATTGCTTAGGGGGTGGCTGTGGGCTTGTATTTTTAGGTTGTGAAGGGACCAATAGCTATGGACCTTCCCATACTAACTTTGTCTGCACTTGCTGGCTTTACCTTAGCTGTTATTTTTTATTTTTAATTAATTATGTCTATAAATAGACATTCCTCTCTGATTAATAGATAATTAAAAGAAAATGACGCGGGTTCCCCCTCCATTTTCATAACCAGCCAAGGTAAAAATAGTAGATGCTGCCTGATACTATCAGGATGGGAAGGTCCATGGATATAGGTCTCTTTCTATCCTAAAATACAAATCTGCAGACGTGGATCATCACATTAAATAGTCTGCTTCTGACGGTAACCCGGCTCTGCAGTGGGTACTGGGTAATAGTGAGAGGGGCTTTGTGTCTGTCTTGGGGTGACAAAAAAACACTGTTGGTTGACAGCACTAGTAATGGAGAGGTGTCTCTCAGATTTCACCATTTCTAGCAATGGAATAAAATGGTAAAAAAATACAAAAAAAAAACATCCAAAGAACAGCATAACAATTCATTTAAATAAACACTCCCCGACCACATTCCTCGTTGACCATTTTATCAAAGAAATGGATCAAACACTGGTCCGACGTAGTCTAATGAGTCCATCATAGTCCAACAGTGACACCTGTGTAAAATCTGAAACACTGCAAAAAACATGAAAGCCTAAACTCCATCCCTTGCTTTCCTTGAAGGTCATTCGAGGAGTGGAAGGGATGGACTTCAGGCTAAAAAATATGATTCTGGGGGGTACAGGTCACAGCCGCAGCACAATCTCTGGAGGATAATACAGGATGTAACTCAGGACCAGTACAGGATAAGTAATGTATGTACAGTGACTGCACCAGCAGAATATTTGGTGCAGTTGGGGTACATACAGATGTAACTCAGGATCAGTATAGGATAAGTAAGGGTTATGTACACAGTGACTGCACCAGCAGAATAGTGAGTGCAGCTCTGGAGGATAATACAGGGATGTAACTCAGGATCAGTACAGGATAAGTAATGTATGTACAGTGACTGCACCAGCAGAATAGTGAGTGCGCTCTGGAGTATAATACGGATTAACTCAGGACCAGTGCAGGATAAGTAATGTATTACACAGTGACTGCACCAGCAGAATAGTGAGCGCAGCTCTGGAGGTAATAAAAGGATGTAATCAGGATCAGTTACAGGATAAGTAATGTATGTACAGTGACTGTACCAGCAGAATAGTGAGCGCAGCTCTGGAGTATAATACAGGATTTTAACTCAGGATCATACAGGAAAAAGTAATGTTGTACAGTGTCTGCACCAGCAGAATAGTGAGTTCAGCTCTGGAGTATAATACAGGATGTAACTCAGGATCAGTACAGGCTAATAATTGTATGTACACAGTGACTGCACCAGCAGAATAGTGATGCAGCTCTGGGGGAGAATACAGGATGTAACTAACGATCAGTACAAGATAAGTAATGTATGTACACAGTGACTGCACCAGCAGAATAGTGAGCGCAGCTCTGGAGTATAATACAAGATGTAACTCAGGATCAGTACAGGATAAGTAATGTATGTACAGCGACTGTACCAGCAGAATAGTGAGCGCAGCTCTGGAGTATAATACAGGATGTAACTCAGATCAGTACAGGATAAGTAATGTATGTACAGTGAACTGCACCAGCAGAATAGTGAGTTCAGCTCTGGAGTATAATACAGGATGAAAACTCGGGAAACCCCAGTACAGGATAAGTAAATGTATGTACAATGACTGCACCAGCAGAATAGTGGAGGGGCAGCTCTGGAGGAAAATTTACAGGATGAAAACTCAGGATCAGTTCAGGATAAGTAATGTTGTACAAAAGTGACATGCACCAGCAGAATAGTGAGTGCAGCTCTGGAGATAATACAGGATGTAATTCAGGATCAGTGCAGAATAAGTAATGTATGTACAGTGACTGCACCAAGCAAAAATAGTGAGTGCAGCTTGGATATAAATACAGGGTGTAACTCAGGATCAGTACAGGATAAGTAAATGTATGTACAGTGACTGCACCAGCAGAATAGTGAGTGCAGCTCTGGGGAAATCTACAGGATGTAACTCAGGATCAGTACAGGATAAGTAAATGTATGTACACAGTGACTGCCCCAAACAGAATATTTTGAGTGCAGCTATGGAGGATAATACATGATGAAACTCAGGTCAGTACAGGATAAGTAATGTATTTTACAGTGACTGCACCAGCAGAATAGTGAGTGCAGCTCTGGAGTATAATACAGGATGTAAATCAGGACCAGTGCAGGATAAGTAATGTATGTACACAGTGACTGCACCACAGAATAGGTGAGCGCAGCTCTGGAGGAAATAATACAGGATGAAACTCAGGATCAGTACAGGATAAGAAATGTATGTACAGAGACTGAACCATCAGAAAAGTGAGCGCAGCTCTGGAGTATAATACAGGATGTAACTCAGGACCAGTGCAGGATAAGTTATGTATGTACAGTGTCTGCACCAGCAAATAGTGAGTTCAGCTCTGGAGTTATAATACAGGATGAAACCCTCAGGATCAGTACAGGATAACTAATTTTTGTACAGTGTCTGCACCAGCAGAATAGTGAGTGCAGCTCTGGAGTATAATAACAGGATGAAAACTCAGGATCAGTACGGGATAAGTAATGAAATGTACAGTGTCTTTTCACCAGCAGGAATGTGAGTTCACTCTGGAGTATAATACAGGATGTAACCCCAGGATCATACAGGATAAGTAAGGGTATGTACACAGTGACTGCACCAGCGGGAATAGTGAGTGCAGTTGTGGGATTAAAACAGGATTGTAACTAAGGAATCATTTACAGGATAAGTAATGTATGTACACGTACTGCACCAGCAGAATAGTGAGCGCAGCTCTGGAGTATAATACAAGATGTAACTCAGGATCAGTAAGGTTTAAGTAATGTATGTACAGTGAACTGTACCAGCAGAATAGTGAAGCGCAGCTCTGGAGTATAATACAGGATGTAACTCAGGATCAGTACAGATAAGTAATGTATGTACACAGTGACTGCCCAGCAGAATAGTGAGTGCAGCTCTGGAGGATAATACAGGATTTTAACCAGGACCAGTACAGGATAAGTAATGAAATGTACAGTGACTGCACCAGCAGAATAGTGAGTTCAGCTCTGGAGTATAATACAGGTAGTAACTCAGGACCAGTACAGGATAAGTAATTTTATGTACAATGACTGCACCAGCAGAATAGTGAGTGCAGCCTGGAGGATAATACAGGATATAACTCAGGATCAGAAACAGGATAAGTAATGTATGTACAGTGATGCACCAGCAGAATAGTGAGTGCAGCTTGGAGGATAATACAGGATGTAACTCGGGATCAGTACAGGAAAAGTAATGTACGTTACAGTGATTGCACCAGCAGAATAGTGATTTGCAGCTCTGGAGGATAATACAGGATGTAAATCAGGATCAGTTACAGGATAAGTAATGTATGAAAACCAGTGAGGGCCCCAGCGAATAGTGAGTGCAGCTCTGGGGTATAATACAGGATTGAAAACTTCAGGATCAGTACAGGATAAGTTAATGTATGTACACAGGGGACTGCACAGCGAATAGTGAGTGCAGCCCCTGGAGTATAATACGGGAAATGTAACTAAGGATCAGTAACAGGATAAGTAATGTATGTACAGTGACTGCAACAGCAGAATATGAGGGGCAGCTCTGGAGGATAATACAGGTTTGTAACTATAGGATCAGTACTCAGGATAAGTAATGTAATTAACAGTGATTTCACCAGCAGAATAGTGAGTTGCAGTCGGGAGTATAATACAGGATGTAACTCAGGATCATTTACAGGATAAGTAATGTAGGTACAGTGACTGCACCAGCAGAATAGTGAGTGCAGCTCTTTCAGGTGCAGCCAATCAGTTGTGGGTGTGTCTCTGAGAGGGCGGGCACTTGTGCTGCGGCTGGCTGGCTGTGTGTGTTTGTTCCTCCTGCTGGTCTCTGCTCCCTCCTCCCCAGGGAGGGAGTTGAGTTGCTGGGCATGAGTGAGCAAATCAAGCCCCGGCTCCTGTCTCAGCTAGGCCGGGGACAGGAGAAGCCAGCGTTTGGCCTACATGGAGGACTCGGGGGTAAGAAGATCTGGCAGGAGCCGCAGCAATGTGGCTTCTGCAGCCCCTGAGTCTGAAGAGACTTTTAAAAGCCGCAAGTTCTTCCAGCAAGGAAGACCTTCTGCTGCAAGCTTGGGTGAGTGTGGCCCTTCCGGGGCCTGAGAACAAGCCGAGTGCTCACGGGGGTGAGGCCGATTTAGAGGAGGAAGGTGGGGCATGCGGAAGGCTGGGAATCGGTATCCACGTATGGTTCCGGGTGATGTGTCACCTCGTGAGTATGAAGACGCCGCAAAGAACCCTGAGGAGGCCCCGGGAGGAGCTGCGCAGTGTGAGGGCCCAGTGGGGTGGCCCCTAAAAAGAAAGAAGAAGGGGCTGCAAACCCCAAGTAAAGCAGCTCCAGTCGGACATATATGAACTGGAGGAACGGCGAACCATGCTGAGGGAGAGAAGCGGCCCCTTCGAGGAGAAACTTTTAATATGAGGAACCGTTTCCCCAGGAGATGGCAGGGGAGGAAGGGGAGAAGGCGGATGGGGCTGCCCCCACGCCACCCAAAGGTGGGGGGAAGACCCTGCAGTGGAGGAGGTCAGGGGATGATGAGAGTGACCAACCGGATCCCCCTGGTGGGCCTCCCGGGAAAGGGCCGTACGTGAGTCCCTGCACAGCAGCAGCGATTGTCCCCATGCCGCCCCGGCGGCACGGGGGATGAGAGCGAACCCGGCAGCCCGGGAGGGGCCCTGATGGCACAAAACCCAGCTCCTGGAGTCCCCAGTGCGTTTCCAGGTCTTTGTGCTTTGGAGATGAGATACCAGGGGAGGCGCCTGGGGGCATTTAAGAAAAAAGCTAAGAAGAACAAGCACCAGGAGCAGGTAAAATTGTGTATACCCCCCTCCGGGGACCCCTGGGTCGGCCTCAGGGTCAGCCCACTGTATTGAGCCCTGCTTCTCAGCCCAGCCCTTGTCCTGCAGTGGACTCGGTGCAGGAGGGGGGAGAAGGGAGGTATCCAACATGGCGGGGAGCTCTGTCTCTGTTTGCAGTAGCAGGGAAGGAGCTGGCGCGGTACCGGCTGTAGAGCCGGACAGTAAGGTAATGGGAAGTGAGAGGAAAGGTTTGGGCGCGAAAGCTGCTCCCTAACGGGAGGGGGGGAGCGGCGGGGCGCCGGAGTGGGCTCCGAGAGCCCTGGTGGCTCCAACTGCTGATGACGCTGGTCCTTCGGGGCAGCAGATGCGTGAAGGGGCCACCGGGGCTGAGACGGTTGCGCCTCCCAAAAAAGGACTTGGACTTAAACCTCTGTTTTGTATTGGTGCTGCTGGTCCAGAGGAGTGGCGCCAGGAAAAGGATCAGCAGCGTTCAGCACTGGATCAGCGGCGCCCAAAAACGGGTACCGATGAAGCGGAGGGTAAAGGCAGGGGTGGGGTGGCTCCTAAACAGGGTAAGCAGGCTGTCTGGCCCGTCCATAAGGGGTTTGCGGCCTGTTCTGCGGGGGGTCACTCTGGCCCCAGGTCCCAGGGATGCTGAGGTACCCACCATTATGGTTCCCACCCAATCTCCCCGGGTTTCCGGCCATATGATGAGGTATGAATGTGGGGAGACGAGGGAGGAGGTGGAGGGGGGAAACGTTTTTGTTGATGTAGCGGGGGCCTTGGATGGTGGTGTGAGTGGTGGTGGGGAAGGAAGGGTGGCACGATATTGTTACTAATGAAGGGGGTTTGGATGCTATGGCGGTGGGGGGGGGAGGGTCATCGGGGAGGGTGGAGGGAGGGGGGCCTGGTCCGGTTGCCCCCCAGCTGTGACATGCCCTGTACGCAGTTATGCTAATGTCACGGCTGGGGGGGAAGAGGGGTCCCTCCTTGTCCTCTGGCTCTGGGGACGGCTTCTTTTGCAACGACGTCTTCTGGAGGCTCTAAAAGAGGGTGAGAGATCGATCAATGTAGGGGGGTAAGGAGGTTGATCTATCCTTCTGGATAGAAAAGGGATGGCCTTTTCAGCCTTCCGAGAGCAAAGGGCGGGCAGACCACGTGGTCTCTCCTGACACCCGGGCAGGGTTTGTCTCCGTAGGAATTTAGTCCATCTGAGGTGGGTTTGGCAATGAACATGTCCGCCAAGGGCAAAAGGGGGGTTTGAGCTCCTGCTAAAGATGGGCTTTCAAGGCCACGGACATCTATGCCTTGATACATCCCTATGGGACCCCTGAGTTCGATGTCAGCTTTGTTCGGCCGGAGGGCCTTGAGCTCTTCTGGTCGAACCATGAGGTGGCAAAGGACGAGCCCGGCTGGCGAGACTTTGCTGTCCAGGCGGTGTCTCGTCAGAATAACGTGAAGAAGGTGACCGTTCTAACTCGTAACGAGTCACTCTCTTGTATTGACATCATGACGTGGCTAGGCCGATATGGGGAGGTGGTGGGTGTCCCACCAAAAGAACAGGGATGAATTTGGCATCTGGTCAGGGGCTTGGACATTTATGGTCAAGCTCAGGGTTTCGGGGAATACGGTTACCCATATACCATCTGCTACCTTCCTCGGAAGGGATCGCCTCCAGATTTCTACCAGGGTCACCCCGAAGCTGTTCACAGATGCCTCAGCCCAAAGCATTTCAGTGCCAGCTGCACCGCGCAGAAGTGCACATTGTGTGGGGCCTTAGGTCACCTTGCTGCGTCCTGTGCACAGATTCGTTGTCACTTATGTGACCAATTGGGACACCCGTTCAGCCGCTGTCCACGTTCCTTTGCCAATGCGGTCAATACCCCGGCGGGAGAAAGCCATGAGGCTGGTTCTGCTGGGGGGGAGACTGGCAGCGGTGAAGGAGTGGAGGGGCCAGTGAGGAAAGGGAAGCAGAAGACGCCTGCCCAACTAAGGCGTCAGGAAAAGCGCCAAAGAGAGCGGGAGATGGGCGAACCTCGGGGACCTCAGGCAACTGGGGATTCTGGGGTGACCTCTGATCCCGCTTCTGAGGCTGAAAGCTACCGCGTAGGCCCAAAGGAGAGTGAACTGAACGAGGAAATCTGGAGGCTCCAAAAAGAGGAAGGTGCCATCTCCTCAACCCCCCCCGTGGTCCTAGCATGGATGGGGAGAGAGGAAGATGGCAAGAGAGGAAGCAGGGTAAAAAGAAAGGGGATGTAAGATCTTCTCCCACCCACCAGATGCCAAAGGAAGGTACAACCGACCCCCCTCTGGTTGATCTCTCAAACCGGTTCCTTGCCCTCGGTGACATCGCCCCCTCATCGGAGGAGGGGGCCGGGGGTAGGGTTCCGGAAGCTGCGGTGACATCAGGGCCTACAGGGGGCGCCGAGTCCCCTCCCGCTGGGGAAAACATGTCCTCAGGGGGGGAGGGACTGGGGCCCAGAACCAGAGGACAAGGATGGAGGGTATGGACACATTCTGTGTCCTTAAAAAGGGACAAACCATCGTTGATGTGGAGAATGGCACGGGTAGGGGGAAGAAGAAAGCCGTCTAATTCACTCACCCAGGATGGCGACGCCCACTCCGTTGACTCTGGCATCTATTAACGTTGCCAGCATTAAGTCAGATACGGCTCGGTTTGCCGGCGTTTGATTTTTTCGGCCGATTTGAAAACAGCATTTTTTTTCTGCAGGAGACCAGGCTGCCAGATTCAGCGGCAGTGTTTTTAAGGCTAAAAGGGAGGTGCGCCCGCGGAGCCTCCTACTGGTCCCTTGCAGCCGAGCCGTATAGCGGAGTGGCCGTACTTTTTACAGCACCGGTACAATGCCGACGGGTGATTGAATTAGAAATGGGGAGGTGCCTGATCTTAGATGTCCTCATGAAGGGACAGGAACTTCGTCTAGTTAACATCTATGGTCCCCAGTCCAAGTGGGACCGGAAGTGTCTCTTTATGAGGATCAAGCCCTATCTTTTTACAAGTCGGCAGGTGGTCTTTGGAGGGGACTTCAATACTGTCACGAGGCCCCAGGACAGGGGAGGTTCCAGAGACAAGCTGACTTATGACAGCGTCGCGTTGAATAGCATAGCTAGTGAGGCTCGCCTGTTGATTTCCACATCTAGCACACCCCAACCCACGCGAGGTTCACCTATCATAGGGGTAGGTCTAAAAGGGTAAAACAGGTTTTTATTTAAAGGAGGAGGCCATCTCTTCAGCGGTGTCTGCTGTTGAGGTGGAATTCTCCGACCACTGTTTAATTTTGTTTTCTCTGAATGTTACAGAGACCCCCCGTATGGGAAGAGGTTACTGGAGGCTCAATTCGTCTCTCTTGGAAGAAGCGGAGATCAGACAGTCCTTTGAGGATTTTTTTCAGAGCCAGGTACCATTGATGGGTCTGTGCAGTAGTAATGGCTGAGTGGTTGGGAGATGTTCAAAAAAAGGGTGTCCAAGTTCTTCCGCCAGCTCTCGAGCCTCAGGAGCCTGAGCAGGTATCGCCTGTACCAGGGTCTGAGGAGGAAACTCGAATGTCTTGTCTCGACTGGGGGTAGCCGCGAGGAGATCTCCAGAGTGAAGTCCTTGCTCATGAGGTGTCAGTATGACAGACACGCATCTTTGGTTTTTGAGAGGGATTATGGGAAGTACCGCTCGCCCGACCCTTACAGAAACTGCAAGATGTCAGTGAATAGTAAGATTGTGTCTGGACTGATTGATAGTTCGGGGTCCTGAGAAGGTCTAATCAGGGATTTCCTGGAGGTCGTCAGATCCTACTACTCAAAATCTCATGGGGAAGGGGGATCGGATCGGGATGGATGCGGCTTTCCTGGTGAAACTTTCCTGAACTGAAGTAGACCCCTCCCCTTGTGTTTTGACAGAAGAGATCAGAGAAGAGAAATCACTTGGATTAGGGTCGCCCCAAAAAATCGCCAGGACCAGATGTTTAACCCTCTGAGTTTTATAAGACCTTTAAGGACACCCTTTGGGCCCCCCTTGAATGAGGTAATAAATGAGTGTCTCTCCGTAGACATTCTGCCAAAGTCAATGAGGAGGTAAGCTTTGGGCTTTGTCAAGGGTTAAAGTCCGTCCCCATTGAGAATTGGCGTCCATTGCGCTGCTCAGTGTGGACAGAAAGATTCTGAAAGGTGTGTTTAATCGGTTGGTGAATTTGACCCCAGCTCCTTTCAGGGCCCTGCCATGCTTGTTCCAGGTCGCAGTACGTTTAGTGCTTTTGCTCAGTTCGGGAAGCTGTGGAGCAGGGGAGGGCGGGTCACTGGAAGGGGTTACCTGCTGTCTTTGGACAGGCAAAAGCGTTTGATCATTGTTAACCATGAGTAACCTTGGTCCCGTCCTCCTGAGATAGGCCTGCCCGGGGGGTTTGTTGATTGCTTAAGACCTGTACGCAGGGGGAAAAGAGTTTCCCACTTGTTAAAAGGTTGGATTGGCCGCCCTTTTTTAGGTGGGGTACTGGGGTTCGCCAGGTGTCCGCTGAGGGCCCGCTACTGTATGTGTTTGCGATCGATCCTTTTTCCCTTAGGAGGGTGGATTGGGGAAGGTGGCGGGGGTGGGGTGGACCAGGGGCTCGGGTGCCACTCTGAGGGTGGTGGCTTACGCTGATGACGTAACCATCTTGTTTCCTGCGAGGGGAGGCGAAGTGGGTGCTGTCAAGGTAGAAGGTACTCAGAGTCATCTGGGTCCCAAAATCAACGGGATAAGTGTGAAGATCTCGTCGGGAGGAGGAGATCCTGATTTTGATCTCCGGCACCCTTCCAGAGCCCAGGAGTCGGAATAAGTTCTCGGAATTAATTTGGCAAGGGGATTACCCACTCAAAACTGGGACGAGGTTAAATTGCGTCAGAAGGTGGATCAGTGGGAAGGGTTTGGTCTTTAACCCTCAGGAAAGGGTTTAAATCGTCAAAACATACCTTCCCTTGGTGTTGTATCGGGCGTGTGGCATTTGCCAGAATTTCGGACTCGGTACAGTCTGTTCTTCAGATGTTATGGGGGAATAGGTGAACCTAGTTTAAAGGGAGGTTACTTACCGTAGAAGGGATGGAGGTTGGGTATGGTCAACCCTGTTGGTGTTTCCCTTGTGAACACCTTATTAAGATCAAACCTGCCAGACCTCTGGAAGAGAGGGCTCTCGTGGGTATTTCCTGTGGGGATGGTTTTTCGGCCTTTCTTCCAGGAATGGGAGACAGGGGGAAGTGAAAGGAACTTGCGCACGCCTCAGGATCTCCAGCCTAGCTGCCTGGTTCTGAAGGTTCTGCGTCGGTGGGGTTCTGGGGATGTGGGAATCAGGAACTCAGTCGAGGAAATTCCTTGAAAAGGGTTTGTTGACCCATTTCACAGAAATCTTGGCCTCAGGGGGGCGCCCAAGCCGGGATTGGAGGTTGGGTTGCGACTTTGAATTCTATGGATCCCCTTGAAGTTTTTGGGGACTTGGGTTGGCGCTGCTTCCATGGGGGGAACTGTGTGTGGAGGGACAATCTGAAGTGTAGGAGTCTGAGGACCGGGGGTGTCCTGCGGGGGGTGCGGTGGCTGCTGGAGGAGCAATGGACCACTTCCTGGTTTTATGTCCCTTTAACACAGAGGGTGACACCAGGGGGGGGAGCTCCATTGGCTGGCCCAGGCTGGCGTCTCTCCAAAGCGGAATGGGCCTATGGACATTCAGACACATGGGAGGTCGGGACCGGAGCACGTTAAATTTTTAGTTTACTTAGTGGTCAGGTATACCGTGGCACGCTCGGGTGCTTAGTATCGAGCAGCGGAAAATCCCCGTGGATGGGGTGGTTAGAACATTTCTCGTGATGGTGAAGGTGCGCTCTCTGGAGTACGAGAGGTCGGGGGCAGGTAGAGCCTCTTTCCATTGGAGGGGCTTTGCCTTTGGCGTACCCTAGCTTGTCGTCTCCCTTCCTGGTGGTGGGCTGATTCTGCACTGTAGGATTTTTGTTTTGTTTTGGTGACTGTGTGAGGATATAGGGCTTGCAGGCGCCGAACTTGGGCTTTCGGGGTGTCTGGAAAGTCTGAGTGTGTGTTTGTTTTATTGTATTGTATATATTCTTGTAGTTTATATATTTTGTATATTTTGTGTATTATATATGTGTTGGGGATTGGGCTTTAGAGTTAGGTTGGGTGGTGGGAAAAGGGGGGAGGGTTTCGTTGGATATTGGGGTTTATGGGACTTTGAGGACCTTTGGGGACATTTGGGAAAAAAAAAAAAAAAATCCTGGACTGATTCATGGACGTCCGTTAACATGTGCTGGGGGCATGGGATGCGGGGTCAGTTCAGGGCCAAAAAAAAGAAAAAAACAAAAAACAAAATCAAAAAGAAAATTTAGTGGTGTGCTGGTGTTGGGTGTCTTTTTTTTTTTTTGTTATTGGTTTGTTGTGGAGGTGAAGGAAGGAAAAAAAAAATTGTGGTGTGTTGTTAGTTTTTTGTTTTGTATGCAACCGGGCCAGGGCATCTTGGGTTGTAATTATGTTTTGTATTATAGTAGTGTAAATATTGTAAATAGTTGGCTTTGTGGGGGAGTGAGTGTTGGTCTGGACCGGTGATAGTAAAGCCGTGATGAGGTGCATTGTCCTGTGTATTGGCTTAGATATTTTTGGCGAAGTTTTGTATTTATTTATTGTTATGTTTTTAAAATTTTAATAAAAGAAATACAGGATGTAACTCAGGATCAGTACAGGATAAGTAATGTATGTACACAGTGACTGCACCAGCAGAATAGTGAGCGCAGCTCTGGAGGATAATACAGGATGTAACTCAGGATCAGTACAGGATAAGTAATGTATGTACACAGTGACTGCACCAGCAGAATAGTGAGTGCAGCTCTGGAGGATAATACAGGATGTAACTCAGGATCAGTACAAGATAAGTAATGTATGTACACAGTGACTGCACCAGCAGAATAGTGAGTGCAGCTCTGGAGGATAATACAGGATGTAACTCAGGATCAGTACAGGATAAGTAATGTATGTACAGTGACTGCACCAGCAGAATAGTGAGCGCAGCTCTGGAGGATAATACAGGATGTAACTCAGGATCAGTACAGGATAAGTAATGTATGTACAGTGACTGCACCAGCAGAATAGTGAGCGCAGCTCTGGAGTATAATACAAGATGTAACTCAGGATCAGTACAGGATAAGTAATGTAAGTACACAGTGACTCAACTGTTCATTCTTTATGGGAACTGTAAAATGTTTGAGAGGGGCACTCAGGGTTTCATAAATTGCTATTTTTTTTACCAATTTTTTAAAATAATTTCTTATTTTACTATTTTCCTCCACTTTTATAACCCCCAAAAATGACTAATTTTATTTCTTCTTTTGCTCTGTAGGGAAGTGTCTATAGGTTTTATAAGGTTCCCGACAGGCGATGGGTTAAGTGAGAAGTAACAGAGGACTATTTGTCTTCGTAAGGGCTCCTCTCATCTGTAATATGCGGTTTTTGGAGCGACCTCGTGACTCATTCAACCGTCCAATATTAATATTCCCATTCACTCAGGTTCTGTTATTGAACAACTAACATCTGGATGAAATTTGGCCACTTTCGCGCTAAAATAAAGTCAGCCAATAATTCTCAATGCCAAAAGGGAAAATAAAAGACGAATCTAGAACTCCAGGCTGGAAACAAAGGGATATTAAGACGTGACGTTGTCAGAAACTTGACTCTGTGCAAAAAAAGACTTCGATTTACTGCCTGAATCGGCCAAAGAAGCATAAATGGGACTGAAAATGTCCAACAATTCACTGACTGCAAAGACTCATCAGACTGACGTGCTAAGAGACACAGGAACCCACCAGTGGTCAAGAGGTGCTGAGCAACAAACCACCAGCTCTCCGGGACTCCACCACCAAAGCACTGGCCACCAAGAACCCCTAGATAACAAGGACTGAGGCACCAAACCATTGGCCACCAGGACATAGTAGATAACACGGACTGAGGCACCAAACCATTGGCCACCAGGACATAAGAGATAACAAGGACTGAGGCACCAAACCATTGGCCACCAGGACATAATAGATAACAAGAACTGAGGCACCAAACCATTGGCCACCAGGACATAATAGATAACAAGGACTGAGGCACCAAACCATTGGACACCAGGATTTATTGGATAACAAGAACCAAGGCACCAGGCCACTGGCTACTAGAACATAATAGGTAACAAGGATTGAGGCACCAAAACATTAGCCACAAGGTCAAAGTAGATAACAATGACTCAGGCACCAAACCATTGGCCACCATGAAATAGTAGATAACAAGGACTGATGCACCAAACGATTGGCCACCAGGACATCGTAGATAACAAGGTCTGAAGAACCAAACTATTGGCCACCAGGACATGGTAGATAACAAGGACTGAGGCACCAAACAATTGGCCACTAGGATTTAGTGGATAACAAGAACCAATACATCAAACCATTGGCCACTGGGACATAGTAGGTAACAAGGATTGAGGAGCCAAAACATCGGCCACCAGGTCATAGTAGATAACAAAGACTGAGAAACCAAACCATTGGCCACCAGGACATAGTAGATAATAAGGGCTGAGTCACCAAAACATTGGCCACCAGGATGTAGACAACTAGGATATAATAGGAAACAAGGACTGAGACAGCAAACCATTGGCCACTAGGACTTAGTAGATAACAAGGACTGAGGCACCAAAGCATTAGCCACAAGGACATAGTAGATAACAAGGACTGAGGAACCAAAACATTGGCCACCAGGATGTAGACAACTAGGATATAATAGGAAACAAGGACTGAGACAGCAAACCATTGGCCACTAGGACTTAGTAGATAACAAGGACTGAGGCACCAAAGCATTAGCCACAAGGACATAGTAGATAACAAGGACTTAGGAACCATAACAATGGGAACAAGGATTTAGTGGATAACAAGGGGTGAAGAACCAAACTGTTGACAACTAGAATATAGCAGAAAACAAGGACTGAGACAGAAAACTATTGTCAACCAGGACATAGTAGATAACAAGGACTGAGGCACCAAACCATTGGCCACCAGGATTTAGTGGATAACAAGAACCAAGACACCAATCCATTAGCCACTAGGACATTATAGATAACAAGGATTGAGGGACCACACCATTGGCCACCAAAGAACAATAGAAAACAAGGACTGAGGCAGCAAAACCATTGGCCACTAGGACTTAGTAGATAACAAGGACTGAGGCACCAAAGCATTAGCCACAAGGACATAGTAGATAACAAGGAGCGAGGATCCAGAACAATGGCCACCAGCATTTAGTGGATAACAAGGGCTAAAATACCATTCCACAGTTTAGTGCGTGACCCTATAGAGAAATAATATTAAGGCGCCTTTTGAAAAGCAAGTCAGAAGTATTTAAGGATAGGAGTGTACATTTTTTCTGGTATCATACGTTTCTCTTTGCAAACTGGCATGGCCCTATATGATCGTAATTCGAGACAAGAAAAAATGACCAAAGTTTTCAATGCCGGGGAAAAAGATAAAAACCATAGACACATTTATTTTATTGCCAGAATTATAGATTTTGAACAACAATCCATTCTAGAAACAAAAGTTTGGTGGGACTCCATGACGCTTAAAAATTATATTGAAAAAAATATGATACCAAGAGGTTTGAGGTTGCAAAAAATACCAACCATCATTTATAATGAACAATTCCTAGCGGAGTGGAATGAAATTTTGTCTATGTGCTCCATTAAACTTATTCAACTTATTGTGAAATATGAGGATGATAAACTGCAGCAGATTACGTCTGTAATAAAAGATTCAGAATCAAGCATAGTGGAATATCAGGACACCTGCATATGCGGAGGAGTTACAAAAAATGAAGGATAATGTGGAAGGACACCATCATGGAAATAAAAAAATCGAAATTTGAAAGAGATAACCAAGATTACGCGTCAAACCAGGTGTATGAATGGGGCTGAAGACATTCACATCCTGGACAACCAAAATCCATATTAAAAAAGAGGTTCCGTAGATTCAGGAACAAAAACAAAAAAGTGAGCTTTGGGTCCACAGACTCAGATTCGTCTGAATCCAATACTGACACCTCCAAGGATACAATCACGAGATTATTCCTCTCAAAGTGATATGGGAGCTGGTGGATCTAGTTATAATAATAGCAGCAAAAATAAGTCAAAAAAGCGTTCAAAAAACGACGACGCAGAGGTGGACGCAAACATCGCAAAGGAAATGCTGCGTATGAAAATGAGGACAACAAATAAAAGAAAGCCAAACCATTGCTGTCCATAACATCTCAGGCATTGCGTTAACGAAGGATGAAGAAGAAACACTTTCTATGGGTTTGAATTTTTGGACTTAAGAATAATTTCAACCTGGTTTCTACCATGAGAGACATTAACAAGTTTGTCCGTAATCTGTCCATTAAAAAACATTTTTGGCAGGAGGTTAACAATCAAGATATGGACAATGACATCATACCTTCACACAATGAATACCAAGGACTTAATTTGCAGGAGCAGATTTCCATTTTAACACTACAGGAACTCAATCTAGAGGAGTGGGACAAGGATGTGGATATGACTAATCAAGCAACTAATTTTGTTGTTACAAATCGGGACTTTTACCCAGTACAGTCCAGAACTAAGTCTATGGACATCTTTCAACAGTTAGTGGAGAGGGTTCTTAGGGCATTATCCAACAACCATCAAAGAAAGGAAAGTATGCTTAATTTACCCACTAGACAGAGAATAGCTTTGAAACATCTAATGTCATCAGATGAAGTAGAAATAAGAATGGCGGACAAAGGCGGCATGGTAGTGGTTATGAACCGTACAAATTACCAGGAGGCAATGTCCAACATTTTGTCTAACACTAAAGTGTACAAACATCTAGCGACAGATCCAACCAACAGATACAATAAGGAATTAGCACAATTAGTGGAAGAAGGGGTTCAGCTAGGAACTGTCAGTAAAAGACAAGCAGATTTTATAATAAACAGCCATCCAGTTATACCGGTAATGTACGGAATACCCAAGATTCACAAAAACTACACGAATCCCCCAATGAGGCCTATAGTTTCGGGCATTAACTCCCTGTCTGAAAGATTATGCCAATGGGTTGACTCTCTGCTCCAGCCATTGGTCAAACGGGTCCCTGGATTTCTGCTGGACACCAGGGATGTCTTAACTGCTGTTCAAAACATTACATGGGCGGATACCTATAGCTGGATTGCTGGAGATGCAGAGGCTCTCTACACCAGCATTCCGCACAGGGTTGCAATAGAAGCATTAAAACATCATCTAGGAAAGTATAGCAACTATTCACAAGTTTTACAGCAATATATTTTGGATGTAGTACAATTTTTAATGTCGCACAACTATTTCATGTTTAATGGTAAATTCTACCTGCAGTTGTCAGGGGTATCCATGGGGGCCAAATATTCCCCGTCCCTCGCCAATTTGGTTATGTCATGGTGGGAGGAAATGTATATATTCAACATAGAGAATCCATTTCTTGGGGAGGTCAGGTGGTACGGCAGATATATCGATGACCTCCTCATTATATGGGAGGGAGATGTATCTGCCGTACCTAGCCTGATATCCTACATGAATAATAACCCCTTTAATCTGGTATTCACTTACACATGGAACGAATATACCATAAATTTTTTGGACTTAACGCTAACAGGGTATCCAAATGAAAGTGTTTCAACTAAAACTTATCGTAAAGACAGTGCAGGGAACACAATATTGCATTTCAGAAGCTTCCATACGAAAGCCACCAAAAAATCAGTTCCTATGGGAGAACTAACGAGAGTCAGAAGAAATTGCAGTAATCAAGGGGATTTTGCTGTTAAGGTAAAAAGAACTTGCAAGAGGCTGCAAGAGAGAGTATCCAAAACAATTATTGGATCAAGCCGCTCTAAAAATACAAGGCAAAGATAGGGGGCAGCTATTAATAAAACAGAAAATTAACAACAATAAGACCCCAAGGCAACGCAAAACTGTACCTGTGCTGGATCATATGATACAATTTAAAGAAATAAGAAACATTGTAACCAAATATCTTATCATCATCATCATCATTAGATTCAATATTGAATGAGGGCTACCAAATAGTATCGCGCAGAGCACAAACAATAGGCAACGTCTAATTGTTATAGACCCCCTAAGTCAAAAACTACGTGGCTTAGCTGCAAAGGCTTTTTTAAGTGCGGTCTCAGACAATGTCGGACATGCACGTATGCTAGCCCTGCAAAAGAATTCCATGACAGTACAGGACAATTAAAATTTCCCATAAAACAATTCACTAATTGTAGTTCGCAATATGTAGTATACCAGGCTGGGTGTACAGATTGCACTATTAGAAAATTTAAGACAAGATTTTTAGAACACCTGAATGATGTTTCATCAACAGCAGACAGAAATAAGTCAGGATTGTCGACACATTTTATTTGTATGCACAATTCAGATTGTAGCACCTTAAAAGTCAAAATAATAGAAAAAAATCTCTAAATCCATAAGAGGAGGGGATCCGGTGCGCCAATTGCGTAACAGAGAGGCACACTGGATCATTAAGTTAAATACGGCAGCCCCACAAGGGTTAAATATAAAACAAGAACAAATGTGCTACTACTGAATTAATGAACAGGTTTCATTTATTAAGTTTACAAAATCTCTAACATATGGCAAATAGTTGTTTTTATAGTCACAAATGTCTATGTTATAAGTATTAGAGTATCCGCAGATTGAAACATGTTGGAGCCAATGCGCATGCGGAGTTCCCATTGCCAGTAGTAGCCTGCCCGGTAATACTGCGCATGACCGGAACTACGTGACGTGGGGTCCGGAACGCCAGGACCGGCAGGAGGCTACGATAATGGAGCCTGGGTAAGTGCTATGTGGCCACATGCTTCAATTTAACTTAATTCAATTTATGTTTATTGGGGAGCAAGTAATTGCAATCAAGGATACCCATGCATGTATATATAACAGACATGTTAGTTGCCATAATCTATCGCTATGAGTAAGGGCGAGATATACTGAGCCCGAAACGCGTCAGCGTACTAGTTCCGGTGTCACTCTGGGTACAACTCCTATCCGCTGACAAGGTGCCTTTTTTCTATACTATGTTTTTAAAGATATGATTCAATAAATTTTTGCATGTTCTTAAAAATCTCAGTGGGTCGTGCCGGATTTTTCATCTCAAGGATCTTATGACACATCTGCAAGCTTATGCAGGTATCCGAGCACCAGGCACGGTGGAACAAGCTGGCTTCATCCATTCTTGAAACTGAAAAAATCAAACCATTGGCCACCAGGACATAGTAGAAAACAAAGAATAAGACATCAAACCATTCACCACCAGGATTTAGGTGATAGCAACGACTGAGGCTCTAAACCGTTGGCCAGTAGAATTTAGTAGTTAACAAGGACTGAGGAACCAAGTCAATGACCACTAGGATTTAGTAGATAACAAGGACTGAGACACCAAACCATCGGTCACCAGGCTTTTGTGGATAACTCATTCAACCGTCCATTATTAATATTCCCATTCACTCAGGTTCTGTTATTGAACAACTGACATCTGGATGAAATTTGGCCACTTTCGCGCTAAAATAAAGTCAGCCAATGATTCTCAAAGCCAAAAGGGAAAATAACAGACGAATCTAGAACTCCAGGCTGGAAACAAAGGGATATTAAGACGTGACGTTGTCAGAAACTTGACTCCGTTCAAAAAAGACTTCGATTTACTGCCTGAATCGGCCAAAGAAGCATAAAGGGGACTTAAAATGTCCAACAATTCACTGACTGCAAAGACTCATCAGACTGACGTGCTAAGAACAACAGGAACCAACAGTGGTCACAGGTGCTGAGCAACAGAACCACCACTCTCCAGGACTCCACCACCAAAGCACTGGCCACCAAGAACCCCTAGATAACAAGGACTGAGGCACCAAACCATTGGCCACCAGGACATAGTAGATAACAAGGACTGAGGAACCAAACCATTGGCCACCAGGACATAATAGATAACAAGAACTGAGGCACCAAACCATTGGCCACCAGGACATAATAGATAACAAGAACTGAGGCACCAAACCATTGGTCACCAGGATTTATTGGATAACAAGAACCAAGGCACCAGACCACTGGCTACTAGAACATAATAGGTAACAAGGATTGAGGCACCAAAACATTAGCCACAAGGTCAAAGTAGATAACAAAGACTGAGGAACCAAACCATTGGCCACCAAGACATAGTAGATAACAAGGGCTGAAGAACCAAACTATTGGCCACCAGGACATGGTAGATAACAAGGACTGAGGCACCAAACAATTGGCCACTAGGATTTAGTGGATAACAAGAACTGAGGAACCATACCATTTGGCCACTAGGACATAATAGATAAGAAGGACTAAGGCACCAGACCATTGACTACCAGGACAGAGTAGATAACACGAACTGTGGCACCACATTATTGGCCACCAGGATTTAGTAGATAACACGAATAGGGATTCCAGGGCACACTAAATAGACATACGTAATCCTGAGTAACAAGATGATCTTTATTTAGACCTTGTGGACCCGGTGCATCAGGAAAAGGAAAAAAGTGTGGTGGGGGGAATAAATTAAGCAAAAGTAAAGTTCATATGATATCTCACTCAAATTCAAAGTCCAGTCTGGAGCAACGCTGTGTGACGTAATGGTGTGGCCAATTGGTCCTGTTGTTCATTGGGTACAGTGCTTATTCTGCTTCCCTTTGCTTCCAAACTCCTCGAGCAGCACGTCTATCTTCAGCTCTCCTCCCACCTCTCCTCCAACTCTCTTCTTGACCCACTACAAACTGGTTTTCGACCCCACCACTCTACTGAAACTGCCCTAACCAAAGTCACTAATGATCTAGTAACTGCTAAAGCCTCATGCCACTACTCTGTGCTCCTCCTCTTAGACCTGTCCTCTGCCTTTGACACTGTCGACCATTCCCTCCTGCTACAAATCCTCTCCTCCCTCGGCATCACGGACTTGGCTCTTTCCTGGATCTCCTCGTACCTCACTGATCGGACTTTCAGCGTCTCTCATTCTGCTCCACCTCCTCCCCCCGGCCTCTCTCTGTCGGTGTCCCCCAGGGGTCAGTCCTGGGTCCACTACTCTTCTCTATCTACACCCTTGGCATCGGTCCGCTCATAGCCTCACATGGGTTTGATTACCACCTGTGTGCTGATGATAACCAACTCTACATCTCCGGCCCAGATGTCACTTCTCTACTCTCCCGGATCCCTGTCTGTCCTCCATTTCCTCCGTCTTCTCATCACGTCTCCTAAAACTAAATGTGGAGAAAACAGAACTCATCATCTTTCCCCCCACCCACTCTACCCCTGCCCCTGATCTCTCTATTCCAGTCAACGGCTCTACACTTTCACCGTCCACAAGTCCGCTGCCTTGGAGTAATCCTAGACTCCGCTCTGTCTTTCAAACCACACATCCAAACCCTCACCTCTGCTGCCGCCGCCTCCACCTGAAAAACATCTCTCGCATCCGCTCATTCCTCAACTAGACACTACAAAAATGCTGGTCCATGCCCTTGTCATCTCCCGCCTAGACTACTGCAACATCCTTCTCTGTGGCCTCCCAGCTACCACCCTCGCTCCCCTCCAATCCATCCTTAACTCTGCTGCCCGGCTTATCCACCTCTCTCCTCGCTACTCTCCTCTGCCTCTCCCCTCTGCCAATCCCTTCACTGGCTTCTATTGCCCAGCGAATTCATTTCAAGCTACTAACCATGACCTACAAGGCTCTCCATGACCTCCCCACCTCCATACACCTCTGCCCTAATTTCCAAATATCTCCCCCACGCAATCTCCGCTCCTCACAGGACCTTCTCCTCTGCTCTCCCTTATCAGCTCCTCACACAACCGTCTCCAAGACTTTCTCCGTGCTTCACCCACACTCTGGAACTCACTTAACCCAAACATCAGACTCTCCTCCACTTTCACCAGTTCAAAAGAAACCTGAAAACCCATCTCTTCAGAGTATAGACCTACAAACCCCACTAACCCCCCTACACCCTCCACAAACATGTCCGCCCCTCACCTCCTGTCTCTCCCCTCTTCCTTGTAGATTGTAAGCTCCCGAGGGCAGGGTCCTCTTTCCTTTCTGTATCAGTTACTAGTCATTTTTCATCACCATTGTATTTGTTCAACATTTGTGATGTATGTAACTCCCCTTGAATGTCCAGCGCCCTGGAAGCAATGGCTCTTTAAAATAAATAATAATAATATTGTGTTATACACTGGTCAGGTATACAGATGTGTGATGTGTGTTATACACTGGTCAGGTATACAGATGTGTGATGTGTTATACACTGGTCAGGTATACAGATGTGTGATGTGTTATACACTGGTCAGGTATACAGATGTGTGATGTTATACACTGGTCAGGTATACAGATGTGTGATGTGTTATACACTGGTCAGGTATACAGATGTGTGATGTGTGTTATACACTGGTCAGGTATACAGATGTGTGATGTGTGTTATACACTGGTCAGGTATACAGATGTGTGATGTGTGTTATACACTGGTCAGGTATACAGATGTGTGATGTGTTATACACTGGTCAGGTATACAGATGTGTGATGTGTGTTATACACTGGTCAGGTATACAGATGTGTGATGTGTGTTATACACTGGTCAGGTATACAGATGTGTGATGTGTTATACACTGGTCAGGTATACAGATGTGTGATGTGTTATACACTGGTCAGGTATACAGATGTGTGATGTGTGTTATACACTGGTCAGGTATACAGATGTGTGATGTGTGTTATACACTGGTCAGGTATACAGATGTGTGTTATACACTGGTCAGGTATACAGATGTGTGATGTGTTATACACTGGTCAGGTATACAGATGTGTGATGTGTTATACACTGGTCAGGTATACAGATGTGTGATGTGTGTTATACACTGGTCAGGTATACAGATGTGTGATGTGTGTTATACA
>JAODAL010057537.1:0-22620 GCA_025379985.1 Phyllomedusa bahiana
AAGTTACTTTACTCTTTGGGTCGATACGATTATGGCGATACCCTTTTATATAGTTTTTTTTATGTTGAAGCACTTTAAAAAAGTGTTTTTAGTGTGTAAAACAATATTTATGCATCGCTCTCTTCTGAGAGCCATAAATTTTTTATTTTTCCGTATACAGAGCTGTGTAAGGACTTTTTTTTTGCTCGATGAACTGACGTTTTAATTGTTACAACTTTGACGTTTATAGGAGTTTTTGATCGCTTTTTATTCCATTTTATGTGCTGCAGTATGAACAAAAATCTTAATAATGTGATTTGTTTTTTGTTTTTACAGCGTTCAGCGTACGGGTTAATTAGCATGATAGATTTATAGGGCAGATCGTTACGCACGCGGTGATACCAAATATGGGTACTTTATTTTTGATCTTTTGGGGGCGATGGCATTTGTAAAGGGAAAAGGGCGGTGTACGATTTTTATTTTATTTTTCGTGTTTGTGTGTTACATGTTTTTTCACTTTTTACTTTTTTTTTACTTTTTCACATTTTTTTATTTTACTTTTCCCCCTTGGGGATTTGAATGAGGGATCTTCAGATCCCTCATTCAATAGGAATCAGTGCATAGCTTGTTGCTATGACTGGTTCCTATGACAACTGTCAATCACGATGCCGGGCCATGCCCACAGGGCACGGCCGGGCATCGTGACGTCACAGAAGACCCGTAAGGCATTCTCTGCCTTCCGTGCTGTCTGTCAGAAGGCAGGAGCTGCACGGATCGAGTGATCCGTGCAGTTGCTATCGCCGACAGAGACGCAGGAGGAGCGATCTCCTCCTGCGTCTTCCTTAGTTATTGCAACCCGATGGTCGCAATAATTAAGGGGTAAAACCGCCCCCCCCCTTCCCACGGGGCCGACGCAGCGGGATGTCAGCTGTAATATACAGCTGACACCCCGCGGCGATCGCAGCAAACGCTGCCTTAGAGTTGGCGCGATCCTCAGGACGTATCCATACGTCCAGGTGCGTGAACCCCCAAACGACCTGGACGGATGCATACGTCTAAGGTCGTTAAGGGGTTAATAAGCACTTAACGCATAGTTAAAAACATAAGTAAGTGCAAGTGCACATCTCTGCATTTCAAGCTGGTTGGCTCTTAGCTGTATAATAAGAGTTAAACTTTAACTCATAGCTAAAAATGTAAGTTTTATCGTCACACCTACATGGTGCTGGAACAAGTTCTTAACAAATTCCGATTTGGTGGAATCCTGTAAAAGTTCACAATTAAACTTGTTATATAGACCGGTATCAATAACCGCTACTGTACACTCCATTGTCAGGTGCTCTAATGACCAGGTCTGAATTGATCCCTACTTCTTTTAAAGCTAAAGATTGTTCTAATGTTAAATTAAATTTAATTTGGGCCCTATTTGATTGAACACTCAACCTTAAAGGGTCCTTTTCACTATTATGCTAAAAATTGGTCTTCAGTCGGAGGGAGGGACAGAACTGAGCAAAACTCTTGATTTGTGACAATAAAGTCCTTCAGTCTCTGTTTAGATTGTACAACAACATTTGTAGCAGTGGTGGTACCTGTATATACATCATATGACCACTGGAGCTTGTGATGGTCTACAGCGGTCACAGGCAATATATACTGGTAACCCCGCTGTGGCCTGTGATGGTGGAGCGCTCATGTGAGGATACAATGCTCTGTGACACTGATGTGATCGGGAACATGGAGGAGCTTCATATACCAAATATTTGTGTGGTTTTTACCTTGTCTCATCTTCTTACATTTAGGTCTCTACAATATTGGATCATCTCTATTGATATTGTCTATAAGATAATCTTCCTAGAGACAAGGACAAGATGGCGGAGAGTATATTAAATCTCACCCTAGAGATAATCTTCCAGCTTACTGGAGAGGTAAGAGATTCTGATGACCTGGAACATTACATCATTCCTTATCATATTGGTAATAACAGATGATATGACTGGGAAATAGGTAAGAGATTCTGATGATGTCACATTACATCATTTCTATCTATGGTAATAACAATGCTATGACTGAAGGGGAGGGGCACTGATGATGTCACTTACATCATTCTTATCTTTTTGGGGGTAATAACAATGATATGACTGGAGGAGGGGGAGGGGCACTGATGATGGTCACATTACATCATTCTTATCTATGGTAATAACAGATGATATGACTGGTGAGGGGAGGGGGCTCTGATGATTCACATTACATCATTCTTATCTATGGTAATAACGGGTGATTTTGACTGGAGAGGGAGAGAGATTCCTTTAAATGTTTGTAGTGAAATTTCTCAATTGTAATCTCTCCATAAACAGATTTAATAGAATAGTAAAAAAGGGACCCTCTAGTGATTGCTCTCCAGCTCTTGTGTCTGAAGGATGGGAAAGAGCCCTGAGCTCAATCACAGGGCCCCCATCTCACTTTCTGATACATGAGGAAATCAATGAACAGAAGATCCTAGAACTCACCAACAAGATCAATGAGCTGCTTAAACTGGAGGGGTGAGCCTCCCTGGCAATGCTGGATATTATACAGTAACACCACTGGAGGGTCTGGGTGATGACTGTAATCATTGTGTGTGTCAGGTTCCTATAAGGTTCAGGACGTTGCTGTCTATTTCTCCATGGAGGAGCGGGAGTAATTTAGAAGAACATAAGGAACAGTACAGAGATGTCAAGATGGAGGATGAGCAGTCCCTTGTATCTCCAGGTAAGACTAAATAGATGCATTTTAACCAGTTCCTGACTAGGCCATTTACCTTCTCTCTGACCGGGCTCATTTTCATATTTTTATAGTAAATTAGGGTTTGAACACTATAATGCTTTCTTATGCTCAATAGTTATTCTTAATTAGTTATTCTATAATGTTTTCTGAATTTTCAATAATATGTGAGGCTTTATTTTTCCTTTTTTTTTTTAACCATAAACTTTTTATTGGTCAGATATAAAGTAGTACAAACAGAATAAAGTAAATGTCTTTGTAAGACCAAATTTCAACTTTTATCCCCAAAAACAACCAAGCCCACCTCCCAAATCCATCTCCAATTCAGAGCAGTAAATATCCATTACAATCACATAGCAATGCAATATTAATAACATTCAGTTTCTTGTCACAATAAAATTGTACCTGGCTGTCGTACGCCTCCACCACACAACTGCCCATAGACACAGTCCCAGGAACCTCTACCTGAGACTCCCAACACCCTCTGCCTAACCTAGTTCGGTGCAGCAAGACCAGAATATTCCACCATTTAGCCCATATTTTATTAACTTAAGTTTGGCTCCTCTCTTATAATACACCCCCTCACCAGAGCAATCAGCCAGTTCACTATAACAAACTCCGTGCTGACGAGGTTCTGCATCCAGCCACTTTGTCGCTATTAATTTCCTCGCCATAAATAAAAGTCTAGATATCGCGATTTTCTCAGCCTCTGAAACCATTAATTTCTCCTAAAAATATCCCAAAATACAAACCAACGGATCATTTCCTTGTAATTTGAAAAATCGCTGGATCAATTGTACAACAAAAATCCAATATCGCTCAAAGTTTAGGCAATGCCAAACATATCATCAGAGACCGGTGGACAATGACCCCCTATTACACAGAGGGGGGCCCCAAATTCCATTTTAAGAAAATAGAGTTCTGTAAACTCATGTAATTAAAATAATTGAGAGATTCGATGCTGTTCACTCACTGAAATCAATGGATGGTCCTCAGTATCTCCCCCCAAAATATTAGCCTATAGGGCCAATATCTCCTTCCCACCTACTACGTAAATCTATTGGTTTCTAGAAAAAAAGTTTGCCAATAAAAGTTTATATAAAGTGGACATTTGTCCCTTCGTTGTTTTGATGTTCTTGACCTTATCTATCGGAATAAACTTGGCATTGTAACGGAGGAGTGGATCCGCTGGGCCAACGCAAGCGTTGATAGCTAAGCCACGCCAGGGAACGGAATCTAAGTAGCCCCCGTTTCACCAAGCCCGCCGCAAAGGGGGAAAGGGGACTTGCTGCGGCGTGGGGCTACCAGTCGTTACCCCTGATGTGACTTGCTTGCGATGGCACCGGGGGTACAGCGTGTACAGAAACGTAATCCGGAGGCGTAGTCGGGGACAGGCAGAAGGTCAGGGCAGGCGGCAAACAGGCAAGGTCAGGAAACGGAGCAAGCGGACTGTTACACAGGTAATCAAGACTAAACTCCAAAACTCTCAAAACGCACCAAGAACACACCAACAAACTGGCAGGAAGCTTGGGGGGGATACCTTAAATAGAACCACGCCCACAATGGACCATTATCGGGGTGCGCCCTTTTAAAATTTTTGAGAATCGCGGGGCGCCCCTAAGCAGCGGCCACCGCGCACCCCGGGAGCGGTGTTCACAAAGGAATGTGGACAGGTAAGGACGCGGCACCGGACAGCGGGAAGGGTCGGGGCAGCTGCCGCGCCGGGTCCCCTGCGACAAAGGGGACGGTCCGGGGGGCAGCGGAGCCCGCGACCCCCGTGACAGGGATTAAATTGAATTGTGTCAGATTTTTCTGCATTATAACGTGCCTAAGCTGTAAGTATTTTTTATAGCTGTGTATGGGTAAGGCAAATTCATTTGCAATTGCTGAAAACTTTTAAGCACCCCTGATCTGTAAGCATTGAGAGACATATTGAAGGGCCCCTAGATGCCCATGACCCCAAATCCCTGAAACACAAAAAGTTCGGACAACCAGGGGTATTCCAAATCTCGGTATAGGATGTGCCCGCCCTGAAGCCCAAAAACCACCCAATTTCCACCACAGTTTATGCATCAGATAAAAGTTTTGGGAAAATTTTTGGATGCACTAAAAAAGTTTTTTGCCTCCAGTTTACCATAAAGATTGGAGAATTTAAAAAAGTGGCGTAATAGTTTCAAGTTTAAATCCTTAAACTCCCTTCCCCGTCCCAAAATCTCATAAAAAAAATTTCATTTGTGCGCCAAGAAGTAAACTGCTGGATTAGAATTGCCAACCCTCCCTCGTTTCCCTTTTCCAATTGCAGAGTTTCTAGCTTTATCCGGGCATTGTTCCTGCCCCAGATAAGGGGTCTGAAAATAGCATTGACTTTAAAAAAGAATCTCTGGGGGAGCCAGATTGGAGAGTTATTTAGGGGGTACAACAACTGGGCATCCAAAACATTTTAACCAATTTGATCTTCCGGTATCGTTAATGGTAATTTACGCCAACATCCAATATTTTTAAATGTAACTACAATGGATCCAGATTCAACCGCCCAAATTCCTGTAAATTTTACAGAAATATTTATACCCAGGTATCGGGAAAAAATGGACACTAGAAGTGTATACTCCAGGGAGAGTAAATTGAACCACGGCATCCACTGGGATAATGACAGACTTCCCCCAATTAATTGTCAACCCAGAGTACCCATACTTTTAATGTCGTTTAAATTTCCTCTGCAATGAGCCGCCAGTATTAGCCAAAAAAAGGATGATATCATCAGCATATAAGGCTATTTTGTCCTCCACCTCCCTCTCCTAAAGCCTTCAAACGGGGGTTTGCTCTAATCTGAGCTCTAACGCTCAATTGGCCAGGGCAAATAGCAATGGAGACAAAGGGCATCCCGTCTTGTTCCCCTTAGCAAATCAAACGTCTCTGATTGTAAATTATTTGACTGCAACCTTTGCCTTAGGAATCAGTATAAAACATTTAATTCCAGGGTATAAATTTTTGGCCAAACCCCAATTTATGTAAAAAACCGCCCATAAGATTCCCACTACACACTATCAAAGGACAAAGCAGCAACTAAAGAACAGAATGAACTAGCCCCAGCGTAAACAACAGGAAGCAGCAGGTTCAGGAACAGTCTCCGAAAATTATAGTACGTATCCCATGGGTAAAAACCCGCTGATCAGGGTGCACGAATCTGATACCCCCCGCATTAGTCTGTTTCGCAAACGCCTTAGCTAGTATTTTGTATCCACTGAATTAGAGAAATGGGCCTGTATGACTCAGGGAGCAATGGATCTTTATCAGTTTTTAATAACCATATTATTACCGACTCTTTGACTGAAGCATGCAACCTGCCCTGTGTCTCTGCATCCTGAAAAACCCCCAACAAATTAGGTAACAACACCTCCCCAAACTGCTGATATACCTCTTAGGGAATCCATCCAACCCTGGGGACTTATTATTTGCCAAAGTCTTAACTGCCACCTCAGTTCCTCTAGACTAGAGGACAACCAATCCTCTCGCTGTTCTGCGCTCAACATGGGAAAGCTAACCCCGTAAATACGGTTGAAATCTGAGAAGGGGAAACCCCAAGTCTTGATGTTTATAAATGTTTATAAAAATCCCCAATATTTCCCCAAAACATCCAAGGGTTCTGTCATTTAAAGGGGTCTGAGGCGTTTTCGCAAGCTGGTAAAAGCTGGAGCCCCTCTGGGAAATTTAAAGATAGTGCTAAGAAAACGGCCCGCCTGCTCTGCATATCATGCCACATGAGTTATATCCTTTTTTAAGAAACACCAACTTTTAGCAGGTGAAAAAAGCAGTATGCAATTGTGAACGCTTGAAGCACATCCCCTCATTGTAGGCCCTTGTTATCCGCTGGTTGTAAACTAGGAGTGAAACCCTTTTTTTGATTAAGGTCTGGCTCCGTATCATGCTCTTGCCCCTTATCTCTTCCACTGCTCCTTGCTTGCCCGTCACAGCTACTGCTTGTATATTTCCCGCATGCTGCTGTTGCTTACTGGAGGCCCCGTGCCCAAGGAAGATGTGAAGGTTGTGGGATATTGGGCAAATTAAACCATGTCCCAGCGAACCTCTGCTTGCTTCCCTGCTTCTTGCAGAGCCAAGCTGTCCCTGGGCTTCTTGTTCAGTCCACTCTCCACCTTCTGTGCTCCTGTAGCGGCAGTCATCCAACCACAGGTCTGAAAGTGACCAGAATAACCATGAGTATAAAACACTCTGGTTGTTGTCCACGGAGTTTGTAAGTCCAATCCTGCTCCAACACAGGATTTACGGGGCAAGTGCTGGAGCTCCTCTTAGATGCTGCTGCTCAGCTTGCCAGTCAGGCTCCGCCCCCTATTATTCCTTTTTTAATTTATTTATTATAAAGGCAAAATATTTTTTTTTCATTTTATTTTTATTTTTTTTCAACCAAAATGGCACGTGGGCTTTTTTAAATTTATTATTTTGTGTGTTTAATTTTTGTTACACATTGTACCCTCCATACAGTCAGAAAACGACACCTGAGGACCATTTGTAAATAACTTTTTTTTATCTTTCTTTCTTATTAGAAGGCAGCACCAGTTACAGGAGAAATGCAACCACTTACTCTGGGTCTGCTTAGATGCAGCAGCATCTGCAGCTACCAGCTCCGGCGATCTCATAACTGCTAAGGCTTGTAAGCGGAAGGCCAGAAAGCTTCCAGCTATCCTGTATACACAGCACTCATTCTGCGCTGTATACACAACATTCGGGAAGGGTGGGATGGTTATAAACTGTCCCTGCCTTCTTCTTGGGCAGCACTTTCTTCCCCCATCCTGCATTCTTAAAGGGGTTTTGCCACGATGTAATGTTGACGTGGGATCCTCCAAAATGGGGTTTTAATCACTTTTCTAAATATATGTGATTACAAAAATTGCAGCCTGAGAGAGTTACAGGCTGCCTTACATGCCCTTGGTTACTTCAAAGCTTCTATTAGATACGACCTGACAAGAGCTGCTGTCTGCTGGCCGGGCTTGTGCAGAGAAAGCTTCTTATCTGATGAGACTGAGCTGCAGAAGTTTTCAAGGCACCAGGTAGAAATAAGTTTTCTTTTGTATACAGAATAAACTAGTTGTAGTGTGATTAGATCCCTGCTTTATCTGATGACAGAGAACATGAAGAAGCTTTCAAGCTGCTGTGGAGAAAAGTGTTGTCTTTTGTATACAGAATCACAACTGAGTTGATATTGTGAACATCACTCTGAGCTCTAGCATCCCTGTCTTTATCTGATCCATGACATGTAATGTAAGCTTCAGCTGCTGTGCCTCCGGCAAAAGCTGTGTCTTTTTGTATATAGAATCCACAAGTTGTAGTTTCAGTGAACATGCAGCTCTGTGCTCTCGCTGTGTGTGTCTCTCTCTCTTTCAGCTCCGTGGCTTATTTACATTAGCTTCTTAGCAGATAAGGCTCCTCCTGGCAAAACCACTTTAAGTTTTGAGACGCTCCCTTGGATTCCTCACTCCTCACTCGCTCCCACCCTCTCTCCCCTGCAGCTTCATGACTCAGTGTGATTTGTATAAATGCTGCTCCCGTGCTGATGGAGGTAGGTAAGTGGCCTCTTGGCAAATCCCCTTTAACTGTTCAGTTACTCAGAAATCACTAAGGTAATTCGTAGAGCAGAAAGGAGATGGGCTTTCCGACCTAGGAGTTGTAGTAGAACCTACGCCTCTCATTTGATAACCGTGCATCCGAAATCTGATGTGTCTATTACAGACACGAAAAGCGTAGTTTCCAATAAAGTAACTACTTATTTATCCATGGAGTATTAGCGCTTCAAATCTCAATAACTGACGAGTGTGGGGCATCCGCGCGAGCAAGCAGCTGACTCCTAAGAAACTGAGTACAGCTTATGTATGCCTGAATATGTTGAATAGGTCAGTTTTTTTTCCTGTTCTCCCCCATCTTAGGTGGGTTGTTCGGAGAACTAGAGTGCTGTTGCTGACTCGCGCCGCGTACTCTACTCGTGCTGCACTACCTAAAGTCCTCTTTTCCTTAACTCTGTCAGCATGTCATGCTTTTCCTGGGCCACAGCCTAGGTGCCGTCCTGGCCCGCATTATTAATCGAGTCTCTGGCTTTTCCAGTGCCTAAACTGCAACTAAGTCATACCTTCCTCTGCCCCTGTAACACCTGCTGGGCCTCCAATCCAGCTGCTTTCCACCTCCCACGATGTGGGAAGGGCCTTTCCTGCCTGGGCTTTTTCTGGGGCAGAGCCTTGATGCCATTTTGCTGGCAACATACCACAACATCCTCCTACGTGCAACTCCAGCTCTCTTCTGGCAGACACAGCACCTCGGTGTGGTAAGCTGGCCCTTTCTCTTGCGGTGGGTGACCTTTCTAGGCTATTCCAGGCCATTGTTTCTGCCATAGAGCGCCTGCCATCACAGCTCAAGCTATCTGGACAGATAGAATGTGGCTATAGATGCCTTTTCTGGGCACCCCTCTGACTCCGAGCCAGACATGGATGAAGGAACGGATGAAGGAATGGTATCTGCCACTCAAGCCCTTAAACAGGCTATCAGGGACATTATATGTGGGACTAGAATGTATCTCCTTCACGATAGGGTTTCCTTCAAATGGAGCAAACGGCAGCATTTGGTGTTCCCTACTCACACTAAGTTAAAGGAACTTGTTTCCAAGGAGTGGAAATATCCTGACAGCCATTTACCCTCTATAAAGCCACTACACGCCCTTTTTCCTTTTCTTGAGGAACTGGTGGCAAAGTGGTTGAGGTTTCCTTAGTCGATGACCTGGTACCACTCCTCTCTACAAGTACTACCATTCCCTTCTCAGATGCAGCTGCTCTCAAAGACCCCAACGACAAGTCAATTGATACCCTTTGTAAATCCGCATTTTAAGCCTATGGGCTGACCCTGCATCCTAGCTTTGCTTCTTCCTGGGTCAGCAAGGCCTGTTCAGTCTTGGACAAACATCTTCAACAGGGGCTATTTTCCCGCGCTTCTACACTAAATCTGTTGTGGCTCCCATTCCAGATTTTTATGCTCCCAAGTTGAAGCCTTGCTGGAGTTGAAACAACTGTTCTCTAGAGCATCTGCTAACTTGGTTGCTGTTCAGTTCACTCCCTGGGTAAAGTCCGATGCCTCTGCCGGCATCTACTCACCTCTCCCTGCTCCTGCTTCACTCCTGTCTCCTGCCTGTAGCCAGCACACGCGCACACATCCCCTAAGATGTGCGCGCCGGCTCTCTCGTATTTAAATGGCCAGTACATAATTACCTTTTGTGGAGCATTAACGTCAGGATCAACAAGCAGCCCGGGCTTCAAAAGACAGAGACTGTGACACTGCAGGTAAAGTCCAAGTCCAGGCTCTGCCTCGGTTTATTACACAAATGGTAGAAAACAAAAAGGCCTTATATTCAGGCAAAACAGAAATGAAAAGTCTGCTCGGCTGAGCACTCACTAGACATAAGTTTCTCCTGACCAGCTTCAACACAGATGCCATCTGTTATGCACATGAAAGACTTTTCTTTTTACAGCAGAGTTCAGCGCCAGCGCCAAACACAGGCCTGCAGACTCAGCCTTTATGAACCTGATACCCACCTCACCTGGTACATGGGAGTGACCTCCCACCCATCACTTTTGCTGCTCCAGGAAAGAACTGGCCCAGAATATGAAGCTTAGAACTGCTATACTAAAACGAAGACATGTCAGTAACATAGTGCTACTGACACACAAACTGAGAGTTTTCCTTCACCGAGCCCAGGCTTCTCAGTGACACGCATCAAACAGTGTGTCCTTGACAGAGCATTGGCATCGCCCTGCAATTTTCTATGGAGAAATTGTGTAGTGTCAGTAACCACCTCGTGACCCTAGCATTTCCCTCTTTAGCTTGAGGCATCCATGTTAGTGGAGAGTGGTCCGTGATTAGCTTAAAGTGGGGATCCAGTAAATAGTACTTGAGAGACTCAAAGGCCAATTTGATGGCCAAACACTCCCACTCAACAATATTATAGTTCCTCTCTGCAGGTGTCAACTTCCTACTTAAGTACGTGACTGTATGCTCTTCTTCACCTACCTCCTGGGAAAGAACTTCTACCAGTCCCACATCAGACGCATCTGTCTGCACAATAAACCACTTTTTAAAGTTAGGGATGATCAGGGCTAGTCTTTTTCAGAGAGTCAATTTTAACACTTGGAACACCCTGTCTGCCATTGGGTTCAAAGTGACCATGACGGACTAAGTGTACCTTGTCAAATCCGTTAGGGGTGGTGTTATACGCGCAACATTTGGGAGGAACCTCCAATAGGAACTCACAATACCTAGAAAGGCCCTCACCTGCCTTTTTGTTGTGGATTGTGGCCACATCTGTATAGCATCCACTTTATTGACAAGAGGTTTTACAATACCCCTACCTATTGTGTACCTCAGGTGCCGTACTTCTTCCAGACCTGGTTGACTCGCCAAGAATGAATAGAGACAAAGGACAAGATGGCGGAGAGTATATTAAATCTCACTCTAGAGATAATCTTCCAGCTTACTGGAGAGGTAAGAGATTCTGATGATGTCACATTGCAATCATTCTTATCTATAGTAATAACATGATATGACTGGAGAGGGCAGGGAGCTCTGATGATGTCACATTACATCATTCTTATCTATGGTAATAACAATGATATGACTGGAGGGGTAAGAGATTCTGATGATGTCATCATTACATCATTCTTATCTATGTAATAACAGATGATATGACTGGAGAGGGGAGAGATTTTGATGATGTCACATTACATCATTCTTATCTATGGTAATAACAGATTATATGACTGGAGAGGGGAGGAGGCTCTGATGATTGATCACATTAAGCATCATTCTTAATGCTATGGTGTAATAACATGAATGATATGACTGGATAAGGGAGGGGGCTCTGATGATGTCACATTACATCATTCTTATCTATGGTAATAACAGATGATATGACTGTAGGCCCTTGTCTAGGAGGCTGACATTAGGTAAAACCAAACGTGTTGGATCCGCCCTGATGTCCCACCTGCTGACGCCAGGCTAATCAGTTTTTAGCCTAGTGTCTGTAGGAGGCAAACACTGCTTCGGAACTCTGCTGACGTTGTTATTTTTCCTTTTAGGGGGTGATCGAGCCATAGCTCTCACCTGGTGGACGGTGATCAAACCCCCAGCTCTCACCGGTCAGGGGGTCGTCAACACCTGGTTGCACTGTGACATGATCCCCCCTGAGGGCGTCGGGAAACCATTCAGTTTATAAGCTGGCTGAGCTTCCTTGCCAGCTCGCCCATCCCCACTTACCGCCTCCCCGGTTCATTGTATTTTGGTAATTGCACCTCCGGGTGCAAGGTACTGAAGGGGTGATGCCACAACTCCCAAAGATGTCAGACAGGTGATTACCCCGCCTCCGTCTGTTTGGGGGTGGTCAGGGGTCTTTTTTGTTTTCTGGGCGACCTAAGGAATTCTGTTTTCCTGTGGCTTTCCAGCAGCAAGCGCTGGTGTGGGGGAGTTTTTGTTAGATATGGTTTATCCCTTTTCCTTGGCCTTTTCAGGACAGGGAGTTTGCATAATGTTCTGCGGCTGTAGCAGTTCACTAGCAGTAGGTGACCTGTCCAGACAGTCTCAGGTTATGGTTTCGGCCATAGAACGTATGCCGTCGCTGCTTGCTTCCCAGTCTAGCAGCTCCCTGGGCTCTGTGTCTGGCGCATCCGATATGGAGGATTCAGAGCTCCCACCTCTTCGCTGTCACCTGAGCTCTCTCCAGACAAACAGTGGATGGAGATAGAAGGTCATGCCTGGATACAGCGGTCCAAGCCCTTATCTGGGCTGTTAGAGACTCCCTTCATGTCAAAGATGAGAATGTCTCAACCTCTAAAGTAGAGTTTCCTTTAAATGCAGCACAAGGCAGCCCCTGGTGTTTCTTACTCATCCAGAGTTTGAGGAACTTGTCACCAGGGAGCGGAAACGTCCGGACAGGCATTTATGTCCTGCCAGACGGCTTGACATCCTTTGTCCTTATCCAGAGGAAACAGTGGCAAAGTGGTCGGGGGTTCCATCGGTTGATGCCCCAGTCTCTCATCTTGCGAGGCTCATGGTTATTCCCATCTTGGATGCTGCACCCCTTAGGGACAGCACAGATAAGTGTCTTGATGGGTTTTTTAAGGTCATCCTTGAGGCAGCCATAGCAGGCCTGTGGCCTGCCTTTGCGTTCTACTGGGTTAGTAAGGCCCGTACAATCTGGTCCAGGCAACTACAAGCTCCGGCCTCTACGGAAGAACTGCTGGAGCTCACTTCCCAGCTAAATTTTTGTTTGAGACGGGCTGCTTGGAGTCAACCCGTTTTGCAGCAAGAGCGTCTGCTAATGTAGTAGTGGTTCGCCGCTCTTTGTGGTTACGTTCTTGGTTGGCGGATGCAGCCTCCAAGAAAATGCTTACTGCACTTCCCTTTTTCAGGGGTAAGCTTTTTGGGAAGTTTTTGTATGAGATCATTTCTGAGGCTACAGGGGTTGTAGTGTTCTCTTCCCCTAGATGCAGTCAGTGCAGTATCGCATGCATAAGAAACACTCCCAGTTCTGGTCCTTTGGGGATTTTTCCTTTAGGCCGGCTGCAGGAAAGGCTCCCCTCCTTCTCCCCGTCCCACAAGAATCAGGCGGCCTCCAACCAAGTCAGCGTCTTCCTGGCGATCTCAAAGATTGTCGAAGGGTCCTTCCAACAAGTCACTCTTGGTCTGAAGGCCTGAAGGTGTTGGACCTCAAGGAACTCAACCAGTATGAGCGAGTTCCCGGTTTCCGCATGGAATCACTCCAGTTGGTGGTGGCATCTTTGGAGCACAGCAAGTTTCTCGCCACAATAGACATCAGAGACCCTTACCTGCTCGTCCCTATCACCCAGGTCTACTAGCAGTTTCTCTACCCTTGGAATTTTCAGTTCAGGACTCTACCATTATGTCTTGTGGTCGCACCAAGGGTCTTTACAAAGGTCCTAGAAGCCCTGATGGCGA
This sequence comes from Phyllomedusa bahiana, assembly GCA_025379985.1. NCBI lineage: Eukaryota > Metazoa > Chordata > Amphibia > Anura > Hylidae > Phyllomedusa > Phyllomedusa bahiana. The sequence continues at coordinate 13,738 of JAODAL010057537.1, forward strand.
TCCTTCGCATCAGGGGCGTTATAATTATTCCCTATCTCGATGACCTTCTAGTGAAGACTCCGTCATGTCGCACCAATCTGGACAGACAGGATCACCCTAGACACTTTGGCGTGCTTCGGGTGGGTTGACAATTTCGACAAGTCCTTTCTGACCTCATCCCAGAGAATGGAATTTTTGGGGATGATTCTGGACACTTCAGTAGCCAGAGTATTTCCCCCACTGAAGAAAATACAGCGTTTACTGACGGGCATGTCCCTGCTCCGGAGACGCACACCATGCACACTTCGCACTTGCATGTGGGTGCTCGGCAAGATGGTGGCTGCTTTCGAAGCAGTATCCTTCACCCAGTTTTATTCTCGCCCTTTGCAGCAAGCGATTCTGGCACATTGGGATGGTTCTTTAGTGTCCCTGGACAGACCACTTCACCTTTCTTCTCGGTGCGGACTGGCCTTGCTTGGTGGCTGATGTCGACAGCGTTTCATCAATGGGAAGTCCGTTCTTTCCCCACAATGGTGGATCATCACTACAGAGGCTGTTGAAACAGCAATACTAAAATCTCGCTGTTTCTCGGACGCGGTTATACGGACCATTATTCGAGCATGGAAGCCTCAATCGGCTTTTATTTACTACCATACTTGGAAGGGCTTTTTGCCTGGGCGGAGTCCCAGGGTTTTCACCCCTTGGGAAGTTTTACACCAAGGGTGCTGGCTTTTCTCCAGTCAGGTCTGGATCTGGGGCTGGGCCTTTCCTCCTTGAGAGGGCAGATCTCTGCCCTCTCAGTGCTGTTTCAGCGTACACTGGCTTCTCGTCCTCAGGTAAAAACCTTTTTACAGTTAGTAGCTTGTTCTGTCCCCCTGGTTCGTAGACCAATTGAACCATGGGATTTGAATCTTGTGTTGAAGACCATGCAGTCTTTTCCTTTTGAACCATTACAGGAAGTTTCCCATTTACTTTCATGGAAAGTAGCCTTCCTGGTGGACATTACTTCCATTCGCTGAGTATTTGAACTGGCGGCACTGTCGTGAAAGTCACCTTTTTTGGTACTGCATAAGGACAAGGTCGTCTTATGCCCCGTTTCCTCGTTTCTCCCTAAGGTGGTTTCTACGTTTCATATCAATAAGGACATAGTTCAGCCCTCTTTTTGTCCCTCCCCCTCTTATCCTCAAGATCAGGCATTACATTGTTGAGATGTTGTCAGAGTTGTTTGGATTTACCTCTCGGGTACTGAGTCATTTAGGCGTTCTTTGTCATTCCAGAGGTCCCGCGCAGTGGTCTGGCAGCATCTAAGACCACTGCTGCCAGCAGGATCCGGTCTGCGATTTTTGAGGCCTATCGGTCTAGTGGAGAACCTCTCCCTTTTCAGGTCACCACCCATTCCACGTGGGTGGTTGGTGCTTCCTGGGTGGTTCAGCTTTAAGCTTCAGCTCTGCAGGTTTGCAAAGCGACTACCTTGGCTTCGGTCTACACGTTTTCCAAGTTCTACCAAATCCATACCTTGGCCTCAGCTAACACAAGCCTCGGTCCTAAGGTTCTCCAGGCAGCAGTGTGCTAAATGCGGACACTGCTGGGTGGGTTTTTTCTTTGTATCAGTTTTTTCCCCACCCTCAAAGGTCTGCTTTTGACATCCCAAAGTGCTGGGTTCCCAATAATATTGATGAGAAATTCGGATTTTGTACTTTTTTCATCGGATTCATCGGCAGACACAGGTCCCTCCTTCTCTCCTTTCTTTGGGATTTTTTTCCAGACTCTCAGTTACTGTTCTTTCTCAGGATCGGGTTATGGTTTGACGTTTCTTCCACTGCTTTGACATAAACTGATTAGCCTGGCGTCAGTAGGTGGGATATAGTCCATTGGGGCGGATCCAACGCGTTTGGTTTCGCCTAATGTCAGCCTCCTAGACAAGGGCTTATACCCAAGGTGCTGTCCCCCAATGAATCCGACGAGTAAAGGATTTTACGGTAAGTACAAAAAAAATGAATTTTCTATGGTCATAACAGATGATGTGACTGGAGAGGTGATGGAATCTAGAAATGTTTGTAGTGATATTTATCAATGTATCTCTCTAGAAACAGGATTCCAGAATAGTGAAGAAGACCTCTAGTGATTGCTCTCCAGCCCCTGTGTCTGAACTATGGGAAAGAACCCTGAGCTCAGTCACGGGGCCCCCACCTCTCTTCCTGATACATGAGGAAATCAATGAACAAAAGATCCTAGAACTCGCCAACAAGATCACTGAGCTGCTGACTGGAGAGGTGACACTGCTGGGAATGCTGGGATATTATACAGAAACACCACTGGGGGGTTTTGGGTGATGACTGTATCATTGTGTGTGTCAGGTTCCTATTAGGTGTCAGGACGTCGCTGTCTATTTCTCCATGGAGGAGTGGGAGTATTTAGAAGAACATAAGGATCAGTACAGAAATGTCAAGATGGAGGATCTCTACAAGGACATCATGATGGAGAATCTGTACAAGGACATCATGATGGAGAAACTGTTAAAGGATGTCAAGATGGAGGATGAGCAGCCCCTCATATCTCCAGGTAATAGATATAACTAAGTACATGCATTTTATCGCCAATAATAATATATACACAGCACCTTGGGTATAGAGCTCAGTATGTTATTAGGCTGATTCCCAAGCAAAAGGTCACTGGTTTGAGCAGCCATGAAATAGATTGGCCAAGAAAAAAGAAACAGCATCATCCAGCATCCATCGATAGCGTCTCTGGGCCAAAAAAAAATGAGATATGGAGCCTGAAAGTCAAACGTTCAAAACATTTTTTACCATTTTCCTTGTCATGCGTTCTACCTAAAAAGCTTAAAATTTATATCAAAAAGGGGAAAAAGCCAGATTTTACCACAAAAAACATAAAGTTATTTCTTTCATATGCACCTGATGAGGAGTCGGGACGGGGCTTTGACTTATGACCCCACACCCTGCACTACCCCACATGCCCTTCACCCCCACAACTACTACTCCCCCAGTGTTCCGCATCCCTCACAACTACTACCCCACATGTTCCTTCATCCCCCACAACACTACACCCAAGGGGGGGGTTCCCGCATCCTCACAACACACACCCCCAGTTCCTGCATCCCTCCAGCACTACACCCAATTTCGTTTCAACCCCTCACATATACACCCACATGTTCCTTCACCCTCACAACTACTACACCCAACGTTTTGGCATCCCCAACACTACAAAAACCCACATGTTCCTGCATCCCTCACAACTACAAAACCCCCAGTTTCGCATCCCCACAACTACTATGCCCCAGGGTTTCCGCATCCCCCAACTACACCCCACAGTGTTCCTGCACCCTCACAACATAACACCCCACATGTTCCTGATCCCTCAAACACTCACCTCACAGTGTTCCCTTTCCCCCACAACACACACCTCAAGTGTTTTCCCGCATCCCTACCCCAAATACAAAAACCCCAGTGTTCCCCATCCCTCACAAAACTACACCCCCAGTGTTTCCCCATCCCTCACAACTATACACCCCCAGTGTTCCTTCATCCTCACAACTACTACACCCACTTTTTCGCACCCCCCACAACTACTACACCCCACAGTGTTCCGCATCCCCACAACTACTAACCCCACGTTTCGGCATCCCTCACAAAATACTACACCTCACGTGTTTGTGCATCCCTCACAACTACACACCCACATTTTTTCGGGATCCCCCACAACTACACACCCACAGTGTTTATGCATCCCTCACCAAATACTAAGCCCCCATGTTCCTGCATCCCTCACAACTACTACACCCACATGGTTCCTGCTCCCTCAAACTACTACACCCACATGTTCCCGCACCCCCCACAGCTACTACACCCAAGTTTCCTTTATCCCCACAACTACTACACCCACAGTGTTCGGATCCCTCACCTACTACATCTCACAGTGTTCCCGCTCCCCCACAAATACTACTCCCACAGGTTCATGCATCCCTCACAACTACACCCACAGTGTTCCCGCATCCCTCACAACTACTACAAAACCCCCAGTGTTCCCCATCCCCCCAACTCACACCCCACAGTGTTTCCTTCATCCCTCACAAACAAATACACCTCACAGTTTCCGCAACCCTCACAACTACTACACCCACAGTGTTCCCGCTCCCTCACAACTAATACACCCCTCAGTGTTCCGCATCCCCCCACAAAACTAACCCACATGTTCCCGCATCCCCACAACTACACACCCCACCCCGTTTTCCCGCATCCCCACAACTACACACCCCACAGTTTCCTGCATCCCTCACAAAACTACACCCACGTGTTTTTTTTTTTCCTGCATCCCTCACAACTACACTCCCACAGTGTTTTCCGCATCCCTCACAAAACAAAACCCCCCATTTTTCCTTTATCCCCCACAACTACTACTCCCCATGTTTTTGCCCTCCCTCACAACTACTACACCCCCATGTTTTCCTCATCCCCCCCAACTACACCCCACATGTTCCTGATCCCTCAAACTCACACTCACAGTATTCCTCATCCCCCACAACACACACCCCCAAAATGTTCCTCCCCCCCGCAAAACTACATGCACCGCTATGTGTTTTATATACAAGGGGACAGGACATTATAAAACATCCCGGCAAACAGGGGCAAACATAATCCGCTAAACATATCAAAATTTTGTGGGAACTTCACTGTATTGCAGGGCGGGAGTCACCACATGAAAAAGCCAAACTTTATTTCACAATTTTTTTAAAAAACAGAATCTTTCCCCCAAATCAGATTCCTCTTTAAAAATCTGATTAAAAACCCCGCCCCTAATACACATCCATAGATACACGACCTCTTTAAAAGAACAGATTTTTTAAAAAGGGATGGTGGCATCATTTTTTAAAATTGCTTTTTATGTTAAACACATTTTTTAAAAACATTTTTTGGTAGAGATGAAAAAAAACCCTAAAATGTAAAACGAGTTTTAAAATCGAACAAAAACCCCCCCAAAAATCCCAAAGGGGAAAGAATTTCTGGTTAATTTTTAAAACCCTTTCGAGGGGGAGGAAAGAAATAATTCCCATCCATAACAGTAAACGGGTACCTGAACAATTTAAAAAAAAACTGGGTTGGGTTTTAAAGTGGGGCTTCTTTGTATTTTTTAAAAACCCCCTTTCATTTTTGTAAATCAGTCGTTTAAAAAAGGGTTTTCCCTTTAGCCCCCGAGCCTCATTTCCTTTCTGGTTGGGGGATGACTTCTGTCCCCCTACCTATAATCATTTGGAATGGAGGCCAAATTTCATAACTGTCCCGGGGTGGCTCTTCCTTTAAAGGCCCCACTGACCCCCTCCGCTTTCTGGGCAATAAGGAATTTTAAGATTTCCCTGGGCCAAGTGATCACCACGCAAAGTATATAAATTTAAAAATTTTTTAAAAATTTAAAAAAAAATTATAAATTTCCAAAAAAGAAACCTTCAACCAGCTTCCCCCCCCATCCCGACCCCTTCTGCCATCCCCCCTTTCCCAAAAACAAATATCTTCCCCCTAAAACCCCGGGGGTCCCGTTTCCCGCTCACTGTTGGGAAACCCCAGAATATAAAAAAAACACTCAGTGTAATGGTTCCTTCATTTTTTGGGGCAACCAAATTTGGGGAACAATTAGTGGAAACCCCAACCCTGATTTGAAAGTGACAGTATATAGAAATTAAATTTTAAATTTTCAAGCGGTTTTTTATTTTTCGACACCCGGGTGGGAAACAGATCCCCGCTTTTTTTTAAAAAAAAGTTTGAAGACTTTTGGAAAACCCCCGGAAAAAAACCCGGTGTAAAATGCCAAAAATTTTTTTGTAAGGAAAAACTTTTATAACGCTTTACAAAAGGGGTGAGGACAGCCCTTAGCTGGGAGGACACTGCTGGGACCTTCCTTTTTCCTGCACCTTTTTCAGATCCTCCACGCCCCTATATCATGAAGGCATAAACCCCAAATTTTTGGAAAATTTTTTTAGCAAAAAAAAGGTTAAAAAAAAAGTATAAGGGGATCCAACCTTACACTGGCCCCAAACCATAAACAGCTTTATACAGGCAAAGGGTGTGTTTGGGCCCCTAGGTACTGGGGGTCAGGTGGGCCAAAAGGGAAGGGATTTTTTTTTTTTTAAAGGGGGACCCCTAAACATTTTTAATAAATTTTTTGTTTTTTGGGTTTTTTTTGGGGTTTTTTACCCGGGTTTTGTAAACCTTTAAATTGCTTATTATCAAGGGGGATTTCCCCTTTAAAGCACAAAGGCCGCGTCAGTTTTCCCCCAAAATTTTTGTCCTTTTTGAAGCTGGGGGAACACCTGTTTACACCAATTTTCATTAAAAATAGAGAGTACTGAAAGCAGTGGGAAAACCAAAACTACCCCGGCTGCAAGAGAGTTGGTTTAGTTCTAAGCAAAGGCCCCAGTCATTTGGGAACATTGGGAAAATTTCCCCCTCATCCTTTTCTGGTGGCGCTGCTAAATTAAAAAACAAAGGGGCAGCTACAAAAAAAAAAAACAAAAATTTTTTACTTTCCTTTTGGGGGATTTGTTGGCCCCGTCCAAAATGGTATTTCCCTTAACACGCAGTAAATTTTTTTAAAAAATGTACCACACTTTTGCCCAAAACATGTGACCAGCAGCACTCCCAAACCCGGAAATGAAACCCTTTAAAGTTATGTATTAACTCACAGCCTGGTGCAGCAAAGGGCCCGAAAAACAGTCCTGTACAAATTTTAAAACATTCCCGGTCCTGCCCCAGCCCCGCCTTGCAAAAGAGCCCTTCAGCCGTCAGGGAAAATTTGGGGAGCCCAAAACCACCTAATATCCCCTGGGCTCACAAATCCTGAAACACAGAGAAGAAAAGGCCCCAAAAAACCCCATTGGGAAAAAGGGAAAACAAGCATACAATAAAAAAGATTCCCCAACTAAATAAACCGACCCCGGAAAAGAAAAGGGAAAAACAGGGTGCACGGTTTTTGTAGGATCCAAAGCGGGTACAAATGCAGGGGGAGGGAGAGTGAAAACAAAATCTGGGCTCAAAGTCCCTTTAAATTTCTATCCTTCAAAAACTTTACCTTCTGAAATACCCAAAACCAGAACCCTATTTAAAGTTAACCGAAAAATCTTTCCCCAGATATGTCCTTTAACTACAACTGACCCTTATTACCCGCAAGTGGCCTTTGGGGCCAGTGAGTCCCCCAAAAGGCCAAAAAAAAAACTAGGGCAAAGCCCAAATCTATATTTTTCAAAACATACAAGGTCCCAAAACCCAGGTCAAACGAGAAACCCAAAAAAGCCTGGGCAAATTTGAACTTTACAAAAACACGGGAAAAAGAGCAATCCCTACAGCAACATGAACATTAGACAAACAGAGCTTCAACTATCAACCCCTCTCATGCAGCCAATCAAAGAATTTTAGAGAGACTAACAATTTAATTTTTTTTAAAAATCCTTGGCCTTGATTTTCTGCTTAAAAAAATAAATTGGGTTTTTCCCAAACCCCGGGGAATTTAAATTTAAAAATTTAATTTTTCTACAATTTCCCTGCAATTTTATTAACATCATTTATAAGGAATGTGAAAAAAATCAAAATAACGTTTTTTTTTTTTTTTTTTTTTTTTTAAAAAATATTATATTGATCAAAAGTAATAAAAAATTTTTTTTATTTTTGACAGGGGAATATACCATGGGGTTTTAGAGGGAACCTAATAAACCAAACACTTTTTAAAACAGAAAGATGGGAAAGGGATCACACAAGTTACATTTGAACCCGCATGCTGTTATCACGGGGGTTCTCTCACCATTCCCAAACCCAAAAAGTGTCAACTGAGCCTTTTTGCAGGGGACCAAACTTCCCGAAACCCCCACAGATGTTTGCAAAAAAAAAAGTTACAGAAGGGGGGGTTGAAAATAAAAAAAATAGAACATTTTCATGTTTTAAAATGTGGGCAGATTTTTTAAGGGCAAAAATCACATCTTGTCGCCCGAAAAAAACCACAAAAGGGGAGAGGCCCAAATTTTTATGTTCAGAATGTGGCAAACGGCCCCTTTTAAAACAAACAAAAATAATCTTAGTGGGACCAAAAACAAAGGAAAAATTACACGGGGGGAGAAACCAAATTTTTATGTTTTGAATTTGGGAAAAAGTTTTACCATAAATTTAAGTTTTATATGCATGAAAGAACTCACACAGGAGAGAAGCCATTTCCATGTTCAGAATGTGGGAAATGTTTTACCCAGCGAAATAGTCTTGTTGAACATCGAAAAACTCCCAAAAAACAAGGGGAAAAGGCCCCTTTTTATGTTTTAGAAAAAGGGGGCAAATATTTTTTTAAAAATCTTTTCTTGTTGAAAAATCAAAAAAATTCACACAGGCAGAACTATTTTCATGTTTTAGAATGTGGGAAAAAGTTTTATTAAGAAGTCGGGTCATGAAAAACATCAAAAAACCCCACACAGGGGAGAAGCCATTTTCATGTTTAAATGTTGGGAAATGTTTTCTCGTAAATCACATCTTTTTGAACATCAAAAACCCCCAAATACAGGAAAAGAAACCATTTTTATTTCAAATGTGGCAAATTTTTTTAAAAGGTCGGATCAAGAACAAAATCAAAAAACTCAACACAGAAGGAAACCATTTTCATGTTCTGAATGTGGACAAAAAGTTTTTTTTACGAAAACCCGGATCATGTTACACATCAAAAAACTCACACAGGAGAGAAGCCATTTTCATGTTCAGAATGTGGGAAATTTTTGCTCAAAAAGCACAACTTATGAACATCGAAAAATTTTACACAGGAGTTGAAGCCTTTTTTAAGGGGTTTAAAAGTTCAAATGTTTTTTTTTTAAAAATCGGATTTAGGTTTCCATCAAAAAATTCACCCCAGGAGAGAAGCCCC
>JAODAL010057538.1:0-22619 GCA_025379985.1 Phyllomedusa bahiana
TTTGTCATGTTATGTATGATGTATAGTGGGGGTACCTGGGGATGTCATGTTATGTATGTTAGTGTAGGTAACTGTCCCTGTTGTTATGTATGATGTTAGTGTGGGTAACCTGGGCTGTATGTCATGTTATGTATGATGTATAGTGTAGGTAACTGTGTTGTATGTTATGTTATGTATGATGTATAGTGTAGGAAACCCTGTGCGAGTATGTTTGTATGATGTTTAGTGTGGGTTTACCTTGCTGTATGTCATGTTATGTATGATGTATAGTGAGGTACCTGTGCTGTTTGTATGTTATGTTATGATGTTATTGTGTAGGGGAACTGTGCTGTACTGCATGTTATGTATGATGTATAGTGTAGGTTACCTGTGCTGTACTGTCATGTTATGTATGAAGTATAGTGTAGGGAACCTGTACTGTCATGTTATGTATGATAACGCAGACTTTGGAGTCCGTAATATCATCTGACTACGCCTCTCTTCATTTCTTTCAGGAAATTTCTGTCTGGTGAAAGCAAGTCCCAGCCACCCCACCGCATTATATGTCTAGCTGTCTTGCTTTTTTAAAATGGTACATTTTGTCTAGATATTTTCCCAAAGCTCTGTCTTCCATAATTTATCCTGTGTTTATTTGTTTTAGCCATCAATCCCAAAATATTTCCCCCCGAAGTTTTGCTCTGTGCAGAGCATTTGTAGCTCCACCGTTTACGACACCTGAAGGGCCCAAGCTCATTTGAACTCCTCATAGTTGAGTATAAGTTGCAGAGCTGTGGGCTGTGGACGGGTCTGGGGGCCAAATTTAGAAGTGGCAATCCTCAGAATTATCCCAGACGTGAGCAGAAGGGAGAAGGGACTCTCGCCTTTTTGTAAGTTGCTACACTTCTTTGCATACTCCTTATTTACCATGCTTGTATTACTTCTACTTGCAGCCATCTGCCTCCTATCTTACACCCCATCTTGCCCTAGACAAGTTAAACAATAAGCTCCTCTTCCTTCCTCACTATGTACTCATCACCCACGCTATTTTCCCTTTTCAACACCCCCAAAACCTCCAGCTCACCATTTTTACTGCACAAAGGCGCTCATATTCATCACTTACCAAATTTCTGTCTCTTTTCATTCTTCTGCTTCTCGCTGCAGGGGACATCTCCCCAACCCCGGGCCCTTCTTTACTGTCTTTCCCACCTCCTCCTCAGCCCCCCTTTGAAACCCTGCTAACTGCTTGCCATTCGCTGTACGTCTTTTTCTGCCCTTTTAAGTGTGCTCTATGGAACGCCCGATCCGTCTGCAACAAAACCTCAATGCTGTTCATGACTTTTTCTCTCCAACCTCAACCTGCTGGCCCTCACAGAAACTGGCTCCAGCAATCTGACACCGCTTCCTTGCGTTTTCACCTATGGTGGGCTACACTTTCACCCCAAAACCCCAGACCTGAGAAAGGCCGGGTGGAGGAGTTGGCATACTTTCTCTTCCAACTGCACTTACAGGTTCTTCCTCCCGCACCTCCCCCACTTTCCCCTCCCTTTTAGGTCCACACCCTCAGACTCTTTCAGCCATTTTCATCAGAGTCGCAGTTGTTACAGACCCCCCCCGGGTTCTCCCGCCCGTTTCTGGATCATTTTGCCGCCTGGCTCCCACACTTCTCTCTTCTGAAATGCCCACTCTCAAACATGGGTGATTTAACATCCCCATGTCTCCTTACTGCCTAGTTTCTTTCATTAACCTCCTCTCTTGGCCTCTCGCAGTTACTGACTCCCCATCAAATAAAAGGATGGGAACTCTCTGATCTGGTCTTCTGTCATCTTCCTCAATTTCTAACTTCACTAATTCTCCTTTTGCCTCTCTTGACCACAATTCTTATCTCCTTCATATCACTAATTCTCGCCTTCTCTGGACAAAATTGCCCTTCAATCCTCAGAAATATACCGCTCCATTAATTACTCAGGAACTCACAGCACCATACAGGGTCATCTCTTGACCCAAATCTCCATCCCTCTCCTGTCCAGACAAGGCTGTCAAACGTTTACAATGAAAACTCTCCACTAACACCAGGGACATATTGCCCCCAACGGTTTGACACACCAGGTACACCCGCACACAACGAGACAGACGCGGCAGCCTTGGCCACACCACCTCAGAACTCGTTTTTACAGCGATGTTCCCAAGGTGTGCTGAGCGGTGTGGAGAAAGTCTAAGCTACCTGAAGACTTTCTCCACTACAAATTCATGTCAGGATTATCACAATGACCTTCACAGCGGCAAACAAAAATATTTCACCTTCCCTCATCTCCACACTACACAACAACCCAAAACGTCTGTTTGACACCTTTCCATCCCTCCTCAGGTCCAAAGATCAGGCCCCGGTCAATGACCTCTGTTTGCTGAAGACCTGGCCACTCAATTCAAGAACAAAATGATAAATTTCCGGCTAAAACATATCTCAGTACACATATAATACCCATTCTGTCCATCCCCGCACGTCCTCTAATCTACTCGCAGCCTTGACCCGACCGACAGAAGAAGAAGTGTCCAGGCAATCCTTGTCTGCCTTGCCCCACCCCCGGCTCTACCTGACCTCCCCTACCCCTTCACCACTCACCACCCCTCGCTACCAGATCTACTTTCTCCAAGCTGTCCTCTCTCACCCTTTACAGCTATCTGTAACTCTCTCCTTCTCTTCCCCACAACCATAACATCATGCGGCGTATCTTTCCATCTTCCTTCAAACAAGCCACTCATAAACCCCTTAATAAAAAGCCCTCTCTGGACCGTACTGCGCTGCCAACTACCGGACCGTCCTAACCCTGCCCTTCATCTCTAAATCCTGGAATCGCTTGGTCTACTCTCGCCTAATCGCTATCTCTCTGCTATAACTCTCTTCTTACCACGCTGCAATCAGGTTTCCCGCCACCTAACTCCACGGAACACTGCCTTAGTTAATAGTATCAAATGATCTCCTGACAGAAAAATCTCAGGGTAATACTCATTGCTGCCTTCTCTTGGAATCTCTCTGCAGCATTTGACACTGTGGATCACACTTCTCCTCCGCTGCTCTAAGAACCATTGGCTAAGGACTCTGCTCTCAGCTTGGTTCTCAAATCCTACCTCTCTGACGCTCCTTCAGTGTCTCGTTTTCTGGTTCGACCTCCTCACTCTTCCTCTTGTGTTATGGGTTACTCAGGGAATCGTTCTAGGTCTCTCCTCTTTCATTGTACACAGCCACCATAGGACATATAAACCATCAGTAGATTTGCATTCCAGTACCATCTCTATGCGGATGAAACCCAAATTATACACCTTCTCGTCGACATCCACTCCAGCCTTGCTACAAATTCACACAGTGTATCGTCCTGTCCGCTGTCTCTGACAATCCATGTCTCTCTCCATCTGAAACTAAACCTCACTAAGACGAAAATTCTGTCTTTCCACCATCTCTACTACACAAACCCACCCCACTGCTATTTCTGTTTCTGTATGTTGGTACCAACCATTTTCTCCTAGGCAGCAGGCCGCGCTGTTTGGAGTTTTATTAGATTCTGATCTGACCTTCAACCATATATTCCAATCCCTTGCCCGCTCCTGTCACATGCACCTCAAGAATATCTCAAAATCCGTCCATTTCTCACTGTGGAAACGACTCAAAACTCTCATTAATGCTCTTATTCTTTCTCGTCTTGACTACTGCCTACTCCTTGCTTTTCGGTCTCCTCATCTGCAAACCCTCCCCTCTCACATCTGTCCAGAATGCAGCTGCCAGGCTTGTCTTTCTCTCCGCACGCTATACGACTGCCTCTACCCTGTGTCAGTCACTCAATGGCTGATCCGGTTTACTGGATACAAGTATAAACTCAGCACTCTCCACCCTTATAGCTCTCCACAGCGCTGCTCCTCCCTACATCTCCTCCCTAGTCTTGTCTACCGCCTACCGTGTTCTCCCGCTCTGTGATGATATCAGACTAACATTCCTCAATCATTCCGAACCTCCCATGCCACGCCTCAAGATTTCACAGTGGGCTCAATTCTCTGGATATGGCTACGTGGGCGATCAGGCACATTCACAAAACCCTCACAGTTTAAAGGGCCCTGAAATTACATCTTCTCACAGTCTGGACCACCTGCTATCACACACATCTGTCACTCCCTGCACTTGGGCATCACAGGCTCAATCTATCTGTATATAGATGTACAGTCTGGGTGGCAGGGTTACCATTTTTATGTAAACATCACCACCATATTTGAAACTTGGACGGGCCCATTGTAAATTGGGCACTTTTCACAGTATGTTTTCACCCATACACCTAATAGATTGTAAGCTCAAGAGCAGGGCCCTCACAACCTTGTGTCTCTTTTGTATGTACTTTCAATGGTAATGACTCGTATGTTTAACTCGAAGTTGTAAAAGTTGCTGCAGGAATATTGTGGCGATTTTGAAATAAAGATTATTATTATTATATGTTTACTTATGATCATAGTGTAGGTAACCTGTGCTGTGCTGTCATTGATTGTTGATGTATAGTGTAGGTAACCTGTGCTGTACTGAGTCCTGTTATGTAGCGATGTATAGTGTAGGAGTAGTAAATGGCTGTTAATGTCATGTTATGTATGATGTATTGTGTAGGTATCTGTGTGTACTGCCTGTTATGTAATAATGTTTAGTGGGTAACCTGTGTGTCTGTCTGTTTTTGTTTTGATGTTTGTGTTGGGAAAACCCGTGATGTACTGTTATGTTTTGTATTTGTAAAAGTGAAGGGGGAAACCCGGTTTCTGTACTGGGCCTTTTTTATTGTATGATGTATTTGTGGGGGTAAACCCGTGCGTCTTTTTATGTATTATTTTGTAGTGAGGTTTCCCGTGCTGTTGTCATTTTTTGTATATGGTTTTAGTGTAGGTAACCTGTGTTTTATGTTATGTATGATGATAGTGTAAGGGAAACCCGTGCGTCATTTTTTATGTATGATTTTTTAGTGGGAGGTAACCTGTCTGTCCCTGTTATTTTTGTATAGGTAGGTAAAACCCCGTTCTTTACTGTTTGTTATGAAAGATGTATATTTTAGGGGAACCTGTGCTGTACTGTCATTTATGTTGATTGTGTGAGGTTTAACCCGTGCTGTAAGGTTTTTGTTAAAGAATTTTATAGTGGGAAGGGAACCCGTGCTGTCATGTTTTTGGGATGATGTATAGTGTAGTAAACTTTACTGTTTATTTTTTTGTATGATGTAATTGGGGTAGGAAACCCGTGTTTACAGTCATGTTTTTTATGATGGGATAGTGGGAGGTAAACCCGTGTTTTCATGTTATGTTGAGTATAAATTTAGGGAAAACCCGTTCTGTACGCCATGTTAAGTATGAAAGTTAAATGTAGGTAACCTGGACTGTCCCTGTTATGTATGATGTTAAAAATGGGAACCTTTTTCGTACGGTCATGTTAAAGAAAGTTTAAAATTTTTAGGGAACCTGTTTTTTTTGTCATTTATGTATTTTTTTTATAGTGTAGGTAACCTGTGCGTATGTATTTTTGTATGAATTTTTAGGGGTAAAGGAACCCGTGCTGTACTGTCATTTTTTTGAGGGTGTATAAATGAAGGAAAACCCGTGTTTTACTGCATGGTTTTTGTATGATTTATAGGTTTTAGGTAGCCCCGGCTTTTACTGGGCATGTTAGTATGATGTTTTGTTAGGAGCCTGTGCTTACTTTCAGGTTATGTATGAAAAGTTAGTTTTAAAGGGGAACCTGTGCTGGGCCCTTTTTGTTTGTGTTTTAGTGTAGGTAACCTGTGCTGGCTGTCATGGGTTTTGGGATGATGTATAGTGTAGGGAAACCCCCTTTCTGTACCGTATGCAAAATATGAAGTAAGTGTTTGGTAAAACCCTTTCGTACTGTTTAGGGTTTTGTATGATTTTAATGTAAAGGTTTAAACCTGTACTTTTCATGTTATGTATGATGTATTGTGTAGGGAACCTGTGCTGTCATGTTTTGTATGGGGTATAGGTTTGGAAAACCGTTTCTGTTTCTGTCTTGTTTTGTATGATGTAAAAATGTAGGTAAAACCCAACCCTTTCTGTCATTTATTTTTTGATGTAAAGTGTAGGGGAAAACCCGTACGTAAGTCATGTTTTTATGATGTTTTAAATGTAGGGAACCTGTGTGGGTTCATGTTTTTTAAAGAAGTAAGTGTTGGTAACCCGTGCTATAAATGTCATGTTTTGTATGATGTATTTTTGTAGGGAAAACCGGGCTGTGCTGCCCGTTATTATGATGTATAGTGAAGGGAGCCCGTGCTTTTCCCCTGTTATGTAAAAGATGTATAGTGTAGGGGCCCGTGTTTTTTGCTGTACTGATTTATTTATGTTTTTAGTGTAGGTTTAACCCCGTGCTGTAAATGTCATGGTTATTATGATTTTAGTGTTGGTAACCCGTTTCTGTTTCTGTTTTGTATGATGATAGTGTAGGGAAACCTGTTGGGTGGACGTCATTTTAAGTATATGTTTATTTTTGGGAACCCCTTTTTCGTACTCTCTTTTTATTTTATGATGTATATTTTAGGGAAACCAGGGGCTGTAAAGTCTTTTTTAAGTATGATGTTAGTTAGGGAACCTTTTTTTCTGTACGTCATGTTTTTTATGATGTAAAGTGAAGGGAAAACCCGGGCTGTGCTTTTTCCCTGTTATGGGATGAATTTTATTTGAGTAGGGAACCTGTACTTTTCTTTTCCCTGTTATTAAAGAAGTATAGTGTAGGGGGAACCCGTGCTTTTATGTCATGTTATGTATGATGATAGTGTTTGGTTAAACCCGTGCGTATGTTATGTATGATGTTAAAAGTGAAAGGGAACCCCGTCTGTACTGTCATGTTAGGTATTAAAGTATAAATTTTGGTAAACCTGTGCTTTTACCCGTCATGTTTTTGGGATGATGTATTGTGAAGGGTTTAAACCCGTGCTGTACTGTATTTATGAAGATGTATTTGTGGGAGGGAACCTGTGCAGTATTTTCATGGTTTTGAAGATTTATAATGGGAGTAAAAACCCCCGCCCGTACTTTGGGGTTTGTTATTTTAAAGAGTATAGTGTAGGGAACCCCGTGTGTCATGTTTTTTGTAGGTTTTTTAATTCAGGTTTAACCCTTTCTGTTTTTGGGGGGGGCCCTGTTAGGGATGGGTGTTTAATGTTTGGTAAACCCGTGCTGTACTGTATGTTATTTATGAGTATATTTTAGGGAACCCTTTGGGTGTCTGTCATGTTATGTTTGTGTTTTAGTGTATTAACCTGTGCTGTACGCATGTTATTTATGATTTTAAGTTTAGGGAAACCCGTGCTGTACTTTTCATTTATTTTATGATGTAATATAAGGGAAACCCCGTGCTGTCAAGTTATGTATGATTTATAAATGGGAAAGGGAACCTGTGCTGTCCTTTTAAAGTTTTTGTTGAAAGTATTTGTGTTAAATTTAAACCCGTGGGTGTACTGTCATGTTATTTATGATGTATAGTGTAGGTACCCTGTGCTGTACTGTCAAAAAATTTGGGATGATGGAAAAGTGTAGGGTTAAAACCTGTGTGTACTGGGATGTTATGTATGAGTATAGGGGTATAACCTGTTTCTGTGCCCGATGTTATTGGGGTTTAAAATTTAGGGGGAAGGGGTTTTTCCTGTGCTGTGCTGTCATGGGTTTTGGATGAGTATATTTTTAGGTGGGCCTGTGGGTGTTTCTAGTCCCTGGGTTTTGTTTATGTATTTGGTAGGTAAAACCCGTGCTGCCCGTTATGGTTTATGTATAGGTGGTAATCTGTGCAGTTTCTGGCATAAAATTTTTTCCCTTTCACTTTAAAACTTTTCGATAATTGCAGAAAAATTTATGAGAGGATGCGGGTTTTAAAAAAAGTCTTTTTGTGCCTTTTGGGAAAACAGGAAAGTCCCTGATGGGGGGAAACAGCCGCCCCTAAAAATCACCGGTAAGAGGGGACCTCCCTGAAAAAAAAGAGGAACCAGGTGTGAGGGGCCCTAGTTTCCCCCCCCCTCGATCCCTCACATTTGATTTCAATAGATTCGTCCCCGGGGTTTATGTTTCCCATAGATGGGTCCATTTTCGAGGAATCCACGAGAGAGATGTCCCCTTCCTCTATCTTCCCAGGATGGTCCAGAGGAAGAGCAGAACCTCCCACTGGATGATCAGGTAGATGACGCTGAGATTCCTGGAAATCCTCTATAGATTGATGTAATGAAGCTTCTCCTAATCTCCTCCAGCAGCAGTGGAGTATACGCCGTATCTCATCTTGTTACTGTTGGGAGCGGCTACAAATGGTGTCTGATTCCATAGATGATTGTGTACCATATGAGTGTGAGAGGATTTGAAATGTCCTTTTTTTTTTGCACCTCACGGGCATCTATATAGTGCTCTCCCCAAGGAGATAGATTCTATCCGAGCTACTCATTTCCACACACCCAGTCAGCCAGTAAGCTCTGCTCTGCACTGGGTGTTTTGCCAAGTTTTATAATTATATTTTACCAAGTTCGGAATACAGCTTTATAGAAGATTTAACCAGTCAATAAGGATATATAACACAGCTTTATTGTTACAATAGTTCAATAATCAATCAAGTATGATAAAATGATAACATAAAATGATTCCAGAAAATAAAGAGATTAGTATTTACAGTTTATGAGAGAAATATAAGTATTTACAAAAGGTTATAAGCGCTTATCAGACTTCACCTGTAGAGTATTGCTTCATCAAATCTTACTTCCGCCATGAGAAACCGTAAAAGAATGGCCTAGGATTTGAGAAACTCTCAGGGAGCAAGCTTCACTGTATGGACGTCTCCAATGACAGGAAAGAACGGTTTCTGATATACATGGCTGATGTAAGGGATTTTATATGTCACTTCTACAAAATGGCGGACACAGCCTACACAGCCTAATATTGAGTCATCCTCAGAGTATACAAAGGTGTTGTTTGTCTATCTTGCCCTATACAATGGAGTAACCAGTCAGTCCATTGTTGAAGTTAAATAGACAAAAGACACCACTTCACAAGAGATAAGTCAAAGCACACAGTAACCTGAACTAAGACAATGAAAACAACATCTTCTTGTGTATTCAGTCAACATACTACACAAATACATACAATAGAAAAGACACTAAATCAGATTATGTGTGTAAGTAGGTTTTAGAGACAAGCAAACAAGCAGACATTGAGTAAGTTAAAAAAACCAGAAAGATGCACACTTTGTAATATCAAGGCTAGTTACATATATTTGATATAAAATACAGGACTAACTATACTAACTATAATTTTGGCTCAATAGTCATACATTTCTGACTAGCATTACAATCCACTCCTGACTATTTGAGTCAAATTATAGATACCCTGAAAACTAATTCATTGTTGCTAAGTGCAGAAAACAACATTGGCCACGGCTACAGGCTGAAAACAAAAGTTTTAAAAAAATTAAAAATAGCAAAAATCTTTTTAGTCTGTGGACGTCACTTCTCCTCTTCTTAAATCTTCTTTAGACTGTAACACAAATAAAACACAAGCTTGTCTCCATTTTGGTGATGAAAGGACTTGGGGAAAGAGTGCAGACATCAGAGTACCTTGGCTGTATCAATGCCGCTGCAAACGGGGCGGTCAGTGATCCGTGCTTGGTGCAGACATGGCGATCAACACTGGCGCAGACTTGGATCAACACTGGCGCTGGCGTGGCGACTTGTGCAGACATGGCAATCAACACTGGCACTGGCGTGGCGACTTGTGCAGACATGGATCAACACTGGCACTGGCGTGGCGACTTGTGCAGACATGGATCAACATTGGCGCTGGCGTGGCGACTTGTGCAGACATGGCGGTCAATGATCCCCTGCTGTCTGTGGCATATCCTGGCACCTTTGTAATCCCTCATCTCGGTCTTCGGGCTCCTGGCCCCTTGGCATACTAAAGATGAACTTTGAAAACAATCTTGAATCCTTGCAATGAATAAATTGTCCTGTATAATTGACCTGTGCGGGGGTGAACATGGCATACTCAGTTCGATCTCAGTCAAAACCCCTGCAGTGAATGAATGTCCAGCAATAAAAACCAAAAAAACAATCAAAAAAGAAACTCTGCCTGTATTGGCCTTTGAAGCTTTCTGACACAGCAAGAATGTACTTCAGAATAATAAAACTAACTCCTGAATCTCAACACATTCACTAACAACCACTTTTTCCTTCAAAAGAAACATATTTTATACAATTTCACTATTTTCTGGAATACTGGATGTCTCAGAATTGACTGGTAAACCTTCTGCTGTATCCTGCTCACAGCGCCATTTATGTTTTGCCAAGTTTTATCTATACCAAGTTCGGAACACAGCTTTATAGAAGATTAACCAGTCAATAAGGATATATAACACAGCTTTATTGTTACAATAGTTCAATAATCAATCAAGTATGATAAAATGATAACATAAAATGATTCCAGAAAATAAAGAGATTAGTATTTACAGTTTATGAGAGAAATATAAGTATTTACAAAAGGTTATAAGCGCTTATCAGACTTCACCTGTAGAGTATTGCTTCATCAAATCTTACTTCCGCCATGAGAAACCGTAAAAGAATGGCCTAGGATTTGAGAAACTCTCAGGGAGCAAGCTTCACTGTATGGACGTCTCCAATGACAGGAAAGAACGGTTTCTCATATACATGGCTGATGTAAGTGATTTTATATGTCACATCTACAAAATGGCGGACACAGCCTACACAGCCTAATATTGAGTCATCCTCAGAGTATACAAAGGTGTTGTTTGTCTATCTTGCCCTATACAATGGAGTGACCAGTCAGTCCATTGTTGAAGTTAAATAGACAAAAGACACCACTTCACAAGAGATAAGTCAAAGCACACAGTAACCTGAACTAAGACAATGAAAACAACATCTTCTTGTGTATTCAGTCAACATACTACACAAATACATACAATAGAAAAGACACTAAATCAGAAATTTTGTGTGTAAGTAGGTTTTAGAGACAAGCAAACAAGCAGACATTGAGTAAGTTTAAAAAAACAGAAAGATGCACACTTTGTAATATCAAGGCTAGTTACATATATTTGATATAAAATACAGGAATAACTATACTAACTATAATTTTGGCTCAATAGTCATACATTTCTGACTAGCATTACACTGGGGAGGAGAAAACACCCCGAAACAGCTGTCTGCAGATGACCAACACTGGCTTGAATCCTTTTTGCTTTCTAAGACTCAGTCACAAGCAAATTGAGGATTCGTTACATCCAATCGAGCGAGCTTTGCACTTTAAGCTCTCTTCCCATAATGGCTGGTGATAATAACCTTATAACACAGCAGCAGGATGGCTTTCTGAGGGGTCAGTTCTATCTGATCAGCTTCTATGAGGAGGTAAAATCCAGACGACCTGGGTAAGGCTGAGGAGGTTTTGTATCTGGACTTGAAGTTTGAGAGGATGGAAGAATCTGGAAGCAGCTAGGGCTCCTTCTTCGTATCCTTAGATGAGCACATGGATGTCATTGAGTAGATCTCCTCACTTGAGAATACTCTGAGATAGAAGTGCTGCTCCTGGTCTTGAGAACTCAAGTTGTCCATGTATATCATAGACGGCCATTTATCTATATGGGGGACAGTACACTTCTAGATTTCTGACTAGTTACCCCAGTAATCTTGGGGGTGCTAGGTGTAGCTCCATCCTGAAGTAGGGGACTCTGAGACAACCCCTGATATTTTTTCAGTGGAAAAGACCATTTCCTCACTTCTTGTGACCCCTTAGAAGCAGTTTGTTGTACAAGTTGGATTTGTTAAGCAGAATTTGATTGTTTTCTGCCAATTTTTATTAGCCATTAACATAAATTAATTTAGAAGTTCATATAAATTTAGTGGACTCCAAGTTATTGACCCACCAGATTTCTCAGTTTTTGAATGTAACAAGGCCAGAGAACCTTTATTGGGGATTTGGTTACTATATTTTGATACTTTTGTTCAATGTATACACTTTTCACATAGCAATTCTTACATTTTCATGCAATTTGGGTAAAAGGACAAAAAACAACAATTGGACATAAGAGAAGTCACAAAGACACAAAGATTAAGCAACATTTTTATGCCACAAATGTGGGAAGAGATTTACTAAGAAAATCATGTCCTGCAATGCATCTGAGAATTCACACAGGAGAGAAGCCATTTCTGTGTGGGAAGTGTTTGAGACCTCACCTCTTGTTGGACATCTGAAAACTTACACGGTGGAGAAGAAATTTAAGAAGTGTTTAAGCAGAAGCCAAATTTTCTTAAACATCTGAAAAATCACGTAGCGGGGAGGCTATTTTTATTTTGGGAAGTGGTTTAGTCACAAAATAGGTCTTATTTATCATCTAAGAAGTCACACAGGAAACAAATAATTAAGTTTGGTAATGAGAATTTTATAGTAAGAAATTGTTTTTTAGCCAGGAATTAAAATTAGAAAATTCACAGGGATAAAGGGCTATTTTCATGTTCCGAATGTGTACATTTTTTTAGTTATTAATCATTACTTTTGGTAAATCACAAGATAAGTAAAGCTATCTCCAACTAAGTATGATGTACCCTCTAGAATTAAAAACTGATCACTGGAAAAATAGAGGTAAAACTTAACCTTTAATAGTAAAATACAGACTAACAATAATCCATAAGATCCAAAAGAAGAAATGCTTACACTAAACAGACAAATTAAATACAAGCCTCAAAGGTGTGGGGACTAAAGTAAGCCTATTATACCATATGCTACATCGGACAATATGGGGACATTGTCCCAATAAGGACGGCCCCACCCAGAAACGTGACTATAATGCCTTGGTGCTCCCTGATAACCGGAGGCCCAAAAGCTACTAATCCAATGTATGTCCCAAAAATGGACTTTGGGAATTTTTTGGGGACTGTTTTTCCGGGCATTACTCATTACTTTTGCAACCTTTCAAAAATTCATGCATGAGAGAGAAGCCATTCTCATGTCTGGATTGTAGGAAAGGTTTTAGTAAGAGAAGTGATTGTATTAGACATCAGAGAAGTCACACAGGGATGGAGCCATTTTCAAGTTTGGAAAAAGTTTCAATTGTCAATCAAATCTTGTTGCAAATCAGAATTCACACGAGCTTTTTTTTTCATGCTTAGACTGTGGGAAAGTTTTACCTGTTCAACATTATAGAAGAGAAGCCGGTTTTATGTTCAGAATGTGGGAAATTTTCTCGTCAGAAACCATCTTGTAACATCTCTCATAACTCGCATGGGAAAGAAAGAATATTGGGAATCTTGGAAATGTAGGGATTGTAGGAAGTGTAGCTGGTGTGGAGAACCATTGTAGGAGCTTCTGTGGCAGGAAACTTCTGATACATGACTGGACTGCACATGTGTTACTGAAATATTGCAATAAAGTTTGAATAAAATAATATTACTATTTAATGTAAGATTTCTGTTCTGATCTCGGTGATGTCTATTGTGCAAGTGGTCTGGATCATCATTGATAATTGTCACTGGAAGAGATGACCCGGTGATGGGGAATTTCAGGGGTTTATATTGGAACAATGAAAACCAGTTTCCCCAATAAATGGTTACCAGTAAAATATCTGTCGTGGATATGGAGGGAACTGAGTCTAAGGAACCTCCTGGTTTTCACCAGAGTATTCCATAAGGCTGGTTGGACTTGTGCGGTGGGAGTCACCCAGGTGGCTACTCCTGATGCAACTTGCGGTGGTTGCTGGGGTGCAGCGAAGTACATAATTAGCAGTCAGGGACGGGCAGGTAGGGTAGTTAACAAAGCCGGGACAACAGGTCCAGTACACGGAACAACTAGAATAGCGCAATACTCTCCCTACAACACCAAGGATCAGGCAAGGGATGTTGATACAAGACAAAGGGTTAGCACCAGCGATTATCCAATCACGGTTTGCTGGCCCTTTAAATTCCACAGAGCCAGTGAGCAGGAGCATGGAGAGGTGAGTACGGTGTATGCATGGCAGGCATAACACGAGAGCACCCGCGTCATGACTCGTGACAAGATCTCCTACATTTATCTAGATGTGACCCCCCCCCCACCCTCCCATGCTGCTCATGGACATATAATTAAATGTCTGTATTGTATATTTTATAGTTGAATGTTGTCCACATGTAGGTTTAATAATGTAAGTGCCTCTGGTGACCTCTACCGCCCAGTATTGGGAAGTACACCCAAGTCTGTATTCTTTGTTCTTCCTGCCCAAACAGGAAGTGAAAGCGATTCTGGGAAGAAGCCAATCAGTTGCCTCATGTCTGCACTTAGAGAACATAAGACTAATAATACAATGCTTTGTTGGAGTATAGCCACCAACCGGATGGACTATTGGTATTTCTGGCTGTTTGTGGCCACATAAACACTGATAAAACCGTTTAGACCCTGTTACATGAGGCTGCAGTGTATTAGACTGTGCAGTTGTACAGGTGTGCCTAGACCCATCTTCAGCCATGTATGGTGCATGTATTTCCATACTGTTTGTATTTATTATTTACATAGTCTAGACCTATGGATATTCTTGTTTGTTCCTCAGTTTCTCCCTAATCCTACGTCCTGTTAATAAAGCTACAGACTTATTGACCAGTAGGTAGGCGTTTAGCTGCCTTCAATCTCCACATAGACTCCAGTGAGGGAGAAGGCAATAGTCCTCATTTTAGGGAAAAAAATTACATCCTTCCCAACTCAGAATAAATCGCACTGAACACCCGTTCTGATGCCACACTACTGGCCGGGCAGGACAGCTTCTCCACTGCAAACTCGGCAAGTTGCGGCCACACATCCAGTTTGGCTGCCCAGTAGTCCAACCCGGGGTGGCAGAGTGCTGTCCAAGTAGGCCACCACCTATTGGTTCAGGGACTGCTCCAGGTCCTGCTGCTGCTGGCGACTGCCCTCCTCACTAGGCGGGTGAAGGAAGCTGCTCATCAGTGACTCCAGACTTAGGTTGCTGCTGATGGAGCTGGTACTGCTCCTACCCCTCCACCTTCCCCCAGCAGCCGCGGCAGTAGTACGTGAGCGCTGAAGAACCCCCCAGTTAGACCTGTCAGAGGAGGGACGATGCCGCACATAGGCAGCGGCCAACTGACAACGGAGGATTTCCCTATAGTATTTGAGTTTGTTCTCCCTCTCAGCAGCTGGGAAAAAGGCTCCCATTTTGGACCGGTAGCAAGGGTCCAATAGGGTGGAGAGCCAGAAGTCATCCCTCTGCCGGATGCTGACTATTCGGCTGTCACTAGCCAGGCAAATCAGCATGCTGCGGGCCATCTGCACAAGTGACTCTGAGGGGCTCCCTGCCTCCATCTCCACTGTATACTGCCACGGTGCTTGCGGGTCATCTGCCTCGTCTTCCTCATCTCCATCTACCTCCTCCAGCTGCTCCTGCTCCTCCTCTCTTGTCACCTGGGTAGAAAATCCACTCATTTCACCAGAAAATTCTTCTGCTCCAATGTCCTCCTCCTCCAGTTCAGTCCCCACCGGACTCATGTGGCCGCGAGATGAAGTCACCATTTCTCCAGTCCCCTGCCCAGACAGATTTTTCAGCATCTGTTCCAGGACATGAAGCAGTGGAATGACGTTATTCATAACGTAGTCTTGGTGACTGACAAATAACGTCGCCTCCTCGAATGGCCTCAGCAAACGGCAGGTGACACGCATGAGCTGCCACTGGCTGACATCAAAGTTATACAGGGGAGTACTCCTGTCCGCCTGGATCATCAAAAAATCGTTAATGGCCTTTCTCTGTTCATACAGTCGGTCCAACATGTGCAGGCTGGAATTCCAGCGGGTGGAAACATCGCATATCAGAGTGTGTTGGGGGAGGCCGTTCTGCCGCTGCAACTCGAGGAGGGTGTTCCTGGCTTTGTACGAATGGATAAAGTGCATGCACAGTTTCCTGGCCATTTTCAGAATTTTCTGAAGATCTGTGGAAGACTTCAGGAACCTTTTCACAACCAGATTGAACACGTGCGCCATGCAGGGTGCATGGACTATCCCTCCTCGGTGCAGCGCGGACACCATGTTCCTCCCATTGTCCGTCACTATGGTTCCGATTTGCAGTTGGCGCGGAAAAAGCCACACATCGATTTCTTGCTGCATGACGCGGAGCAGTTCCTCCCCTGTGTGACTTCGTTGGCCGAGGCAAGCCAGGTGTAGAACTGCGTGACACCGCTGTGCCCTACACATGTGGTATGATGGAGCAGTACTTGTGGAGGCTGAGATGGTGGTGGTGGTGGAGGAGGAGGAGGCGGACATTGGCGCAGGAGCCGCAGTTTGACAACGTGGAGGAGAAAGCGGCATTTCCTGTCCAAGTTGTTGGTGTGCCTGGGCTGGAAGCACATTCACCCAGTGGGCCGTAAAGGACATGTACTGGCCCTGACCATAGTTACAGCTCCAGACGTCCGCGCTGCCGTGCACCTTGGAACAAACAGATCAGCTCAAGGACTGACCCACCTTCTGTTCTACATATTTATGAAGTGCTGGTTCTGCCTTTTTGGAAAAGAAATTACGGCTTGGAACTCTCCATCTCGGCTCGGCACAAGCCATTAGTTCTCTGAATGGTGCAGAGTCCACCATTTGGAAAGGGAGGGACTGCAATACCAACAACTTGGACAGGAGCACGGTCAGCTGCTGCACCTTAGGATGGTTGGACGCATACTGTTGTCTCTTTGCAATCGCCTCGCTGAACGACTGCTGGCGCCATGAGTAGCGAGGAGCAGGAGCATCTGGACCGGGAGATGATGTCAAAGAGAAACAGCTCCCTTCTGCAGAGGTGGTGGAGCCTTGACTGGCTGCAATGGCATGCGTGCCACTGGGCGCTGCTGCTGCTGTTGCTGCGGCGGCAGGATGGACCACCACATCTGAGCCACGTTTCTCCCAGGCCACCGGATGGTGACGCTGCATGTGTTGACGCAGGGCGTGGTGCCAACGTTAGCTCCCTGGCCACGCTTCACTTTCTGCCCACAGATTCTACATATACCCATATTCGGCTCCTCGGTTGTCTTAGCAAAGAACTGCCACACCGCCGAGTATCGGATTTTACCGCCAACGCTCTGCACTGAGTGACTACTGCCGCCGCTGCCTCGCTGAGCCCCTGTGCTGCTACATTCTTGGACCTGCGAAGCGGGTTTTTTACCCCGTGGCCGCTTGGCTCCCGACCTCACACTGCTGCTACCCTGCTGACTCACGGCCACACGACCCACTTGCTGGCTGCGCCGCTGCCTGACGCGCAAGCTGACGCCCTCTTCTCCTGACGATGATGAAGCCCTTGCCTCACCCAGCTCCCAAGTGCGGTCGGCTACATCATCATCTATTTGTGTTTCATCGTCACTGCTGCCCCCATCACCGGTCTTGGTATGCAGAGGCTGACCCCTCACAACATGACCTCCCATGCCACTCTCAACATCTATACTTTGCCGCCTACTGCAAGAAGCAAGGGATATTGGCCCCATTTCTTCGCTGCCAAGTAGCTGCTGACTGCCCTCCTCAAATTGTTCATCCTCGCTATATAGTGGCGCTGAGCCCAGACTACATAGTAGATCTCTGGCTGACGGAACCTGATGGGACAGAGGCGGGTTGAGGACAGGTGAGGGCCGCTGACCCGCTCCCGGGCCATGCCAACTAAGGGTTGTGTCTGACGTTCCCACCGACTCTTGGCTGGAGTTGTCAAATGTCATCTGGGAGGAAGTGGATGACCTAGTTAACCAATCAAGAACCCTTGGGTTGCTGGTCAACACACGTCCACTAGATAACAACGGCAGTTCTGGCCTCACCGAGTCACCCCTGCTGCAACATCCCCTTACTGTGCTGCGACCTGTGCCTGCTCCAGGAATGTTTGTGCCACTGCCACTCGCATGTGAAGAGCCTGCCACCTCTCTGTCTGACATACTCTTTTTTTCTAAAATGTACAGACACTGATGAAGATATCTGTATATGATAAATACACACCCTGTATTTGACTCCAAATGAACCCACTAACAAGCTTGGGTAACCCTTGGATATAAATTGTGCTCCACAAATTGGCAGGAAGAATTTACTTGTATGTGCCGTTTAAAAACTCTGTGTATTTTACTGAATATAAAAGCACAAACCGGCTTAATTAACCTTCGGATATGAATTATGCTACAGGCAAAATTTCTTCTTTCGAGGTGAAAAAGAACGTTTCTTTTAGTGACCACAACAGCAGAACAACGCTTATTTAACCCCTGGATCTAAATTGCACAAAAGAAATGAGCAACCAGCTTTGTAACGTGTTACAATGGCGTGTATTTTACGGTACAGAACAACAGAAAAACTTGTAATTAACCTTCGTTATGAATTAGCTACAGGCAAAATTGCTTATTTGGGTTAGCAGTTGTGCTTTCTTAGGTAAAAGCGCGGGCTTGACTACTGCTTTTGGGTTTTTCTGTGTGTGTTAAGTGTTTGTTTGGCGTGAGTGGGTGTGTCGTCCTCCCCTGTCCCCCTTTGTGGTGTGTTGGGGTTCCCCCCACCCTTTTTTTGTCTCTCTCTCTTTCTTCCTTTTCCTTTTGTTCCTCGCTTCTCTCCTCCTATACTTGTAGGTGCCAGTTGGGTGGCAGGTCAAGCCTGATTCAGTACAACCCAAGTTTTAGCTACCAGTGTCCTCGATGGACCTGCGCATAGCCTCCTTCAATGCGAAGTGGTTAAATACCCCGAAAAGAGGCGCAGGTGCTTCAAAACACTTTCATCGGGCCAAGGTCCAAGTGGTCTGTTTCCAGGAGACGCATTTCAAGGTAGGACATGCCCCTGCTATTAAAAACAAATACTTCTTGGCATTTTGCGAATTGTCTGGAGTCCAGGTCCAGGGGAGTGGCCATAGCAGTCCATCACTCCTTGGCCCATCAGGTTATCAGTTGCATGGCTGATCCAGAGGCGCGATATTTTATTCTGGTCCTTTCCGTTAGCGGGCAGGTCTTCACTATCGTCAATGTATACGCTCCAAATATGGGCCAGGGAGGGTTCCTCAGAACTTGTGGATATCTCTCTTCCCCTAGTGCAAGGGACAGTGCTGCTCTGTGGGGATCTGAAATCACCCTAAACCCCACTTTGGATTTTAATTCCCTCGGGAAATTCCTGCCTGTCCTATTCATACTATTAAGAAGGTGAAGAGGGGCTTTCTCATTGCTCCCAGCTTTGTATGCTGGATGGTTTTTTGCATCCAACCGACAGGGACTATACTTTTTTTTTCGCCCCCACACGGCTCTTATAGCCGTTGGATTATATTATGATCCAACACCGCTTTGCCCTTGTTAGTGTCCACTTCTATAGGTAGTATCCTATTGGTCTGACCATGCGCCAGTATTTTGCTCCGTTCAGGCTTCGGCATTGCGAGAAAAATTTTGGGGTTGGAGGCTGAATGAATCACTTCTCTTGGACGCCCCTTGTGTAGCGGATTTAAAAAGGGCCCATTTCCCCCAGTTTGCTTTTCCCCCACCACCAGGACCCTACTCCAGCAGTCCCCCTCAATGTGAGGCGCTTAAAGGGTTTGGTGGGGGGGGGTCCTGATTAAAAAAGGCTCTAGGTCAAGAGGGAAAAAGGGGGCTAAACACGGGAAAGCCCTCGCTAAAATGCTCCCCTCTAGAGAGGGTTTCCCAAAAACCCGGCTTTTCCTCCCCCAAAATTTTTAAAGGGAAAACTCCCGGGGCACTTCTGGAGGTGAGGGGCCCCCTGGAAGCTTCCGGGGGTTCGGCTATTTAAAAATATGCCGGGGTAAATTTTTATGAGTACGCAAAAAAAGCGGCGGTCTTGAAAGGGCGGTGCGCCCCCCAAACCGAACATTCCTTTGTCCCTTCGATCAAAACGGCGGCACACTGGGGGGTTTCCATAAACACGGAGGACATTGCGCTCGCTTTCTTTGGGGTTCTTCTCTAAGTTTTAAAACAATTTGCCTCCTCCCCTCACCCACTTCAACCGGGGGGTTTTTTTTGCAAAACCCTCCCTAGTTTCCCAAATTTTGCCGAGGTTTCGGAGAAGTTGGAGGAAACCCTTTTATTTTTTTGAGTTGAAATCGGTTATCAGATATTCCCCCCGGGGGGGGTAAGAGCCCGGGCGGATGGCTTCAAAGGCCCAGGGTTTTTTTAAAACTTTTCTGGAGCCCTCTGCCCTTGCTCCTTTGGAAAGCCTTTTTAAATTTTTGGGCTCGGGGGGAAAAAATCCCTTCCCTTCTCAGGGCCCGGGCAGCCCCATATTGGGGGTAAACCCCAAACCCGGGGAAAAGGGTCCCAATTTCCCGGGCAACTCCGCCCCACCCCCTTAAAATTTAAAAGTTGAAAACTTTAAAAATTTAAGTAAGAAGATCCCCAAATAGACCCTTTAAAAGCTTTTGAAACGGGCCCTTGTTCATCCGGATCCTTTTGGGGTTTGTTTCCCGGGGAGAGAGGCGCGCGATAAAAACGCTCAAAACCTTGACAAACATCCCCTTAAAGGGTCGGGACCCCTAAAAAACCTTCCCTGGTCTTGTTTCCCCGGGGTGCAAGAAGGGCGTTTTTTAAACCCGTATTTCATGGCCTTCCCTTCATCAACCCCTCGCCCATTTTTGGGTTTGGGGGGCCTTTTCCCTTCTCTCTAAAAATTTCACTCGTATCCACTTGGCCCTTTTGGGGCCCCCCCTCAAGGGGCAATGGCACGTTGTCTTTCTTTCCCCGCGATCTCGAATTTGGGAAAGAGACAGGGTTTGCCCCCCTGTCCCCCCCTTGTTGTACTTTCTGGTAATGGGGGAGTCTGATGTCCCCACCATCAGAGCCAACCCCCGATATCTCAGGGGGGTCACTATTGGGAGAAGGGAAATAAGTGTGGCCCGCTTTTTTCAGACGATCTTTAGGGTTTTAAAAAAAACCCCCATATTTCCCCTTCCATCCCTGATGGCTGACATCAGAACTTCGGGGTGGTACAAATTCAAAAAAAATTTCTCCAAATCAGAGACACTGGGTGTCGGTATCAGTCCACAGGATAGGGCTTCTCTTCAATCCAATTTCCCTTTCGAGTGGCCCAGCTCGGGCATTTCTTATTTGGGGGTACACCTCTCGGATGATCTCTCTAAGCTCTTCACTGATAATTTCCTTCCTCTTCTCGCCAAAATTAAAAAAGACCTGGACAATTGGAACAAGAAGGATCTGTCGTGGTTCGGCAGAATAAATCTGCTTAAGATGTCAATTCTTCCAAAATTTCTATACTTGTTTCAAATGCTTCCCATAAATATCCCGGCCACATTCTGGAAAAAGGTACGACGCTGTTTCAGCTCTTTCGTTTGGTCTGCTAGGAGGGCACGAACGGCATACGACATACTGATCAGGCCCAAGGACACCGGTGGGGTGTCGCATAGGCACTCCTACAACCTCATAGACCGTGCTGGCCCTTGTGTGCCAGTTACGGACAACCCTGATTTTCCTCCTGGTGCTTCATCCACTGGTTTCTTAGGTGGTACAAAACGAACCCCCCTGCGTTTTTACTCGATTTCATCTGAGGGGAAATTGAAGCCGCTGGACGCGATTCTTGATGGGAGGGAGGTCTCGGGCACTACGTCTTTTCAATACATACAACTTTCCCACTTTTTTAGCAAAATAAAGTCTAAAATTGTGGTGGCCAGACCTCTTATGCCCTCTGAGAAGGTGGTGGTTTCCTCTTTGAGCTCCAGACACTCTGTGTCCTTCTTGTATAAGTTGATGCTCTCTATCCACTCTGAACAGCTCCCTTTATATTGCCGCTGCTGGGAGAGAGAACTAGGCCTCTCTGTCACTGCTGACCAATGGGAGTGCTGCTTTTAACTTACCCACAGGCAGGCTCGGACTGGGCTGCCGGGGGACTGGGGAATCCCCCAGTGGTCGTCCCCCCCCGAACCGCTGTGGGTCCCGGAGGCCGTGCCGTCGCTCCGAGTGCCCAGAGACCGGCCCGGGAGTTGGGGACTAATGTCCCCGACTCCCGGGGCTGCGCGGTGTCAGCGGAGCACAGCGCCACTAGCGCTACAAAAGGGGGGCCCTGAATACGAGGGGGGCCCAGACTACAAAAGGGGGGCCCTGACTACTAGGGGGGCCCAGACTACAAAAGGGGGTCCTGGCTACTAGGGGGGCCTGGCTACAAAAGGGGGCCCTGGCTACAAGGGGGCCCTGACTACTAGGGGGGGGCTGGCTACAAAAGGGGGCCCTGGCTACAAGGGGGGCCCTGACTACTGGGGGGGGGCTGGCTACAAGGGGGCCCTGGCTGGCTACAAGAGGGTCCCTGACTACTAGGGGGGCCTGGCTGGCGACAAGGGGGGCCGGGTCTACGAGGGGGGCCGGGCTGGCTACATGGGAGGGCCCTGGCAATCTACGGGGGCCCTGACTCCCTGCTGGTGACTACAAGGGGGGCCTTGTCTACCTACAGGGGGCTCTGACTACAAAGGGAGCCCTGACTACCTACAGGGTGGCCCTGACTACTAAAGGGGGCCCTGGCTACCTAAATACTAAGGGGGCTCTGACTACCTACACAGTAGCTAAAGGGGGGGCCCTGACTTCCTGCATACTATCTAAAGGAGGCCCCTAACTACCTGTATACTACCTAAAGGAGGCCCCTAACTGCATAGTACCTAAAGGAGACCCCTAACCCCG